>JALNQF010000539.1:0-24332 GCA_028456385.1 Ophiosphaerella korrae | reverse complement strand
TACAAACGGAGAACGCTCAGGTTCTACAATATGCCTTGTACTAGAACCTTCGGCGGTTTCAAGGGCGGTAGTGTCTCTTGCAGTATAAAGGAAAGAGCCAGTAGGGTCGAAGGATAAGTTATAAGGAATTGTGTCAGTATCGAGTGCCTGCAGGCATGCGCCGCTGCTCGCATCCCAGATCTTGACAGTCCTGTCGTCGGACGCTGGCGCTAGCTGTGTTGAGTCGTGCGAGAAGGCCACTGACTTGATATAACTGCTATGGCCCTCGAGCGTCTGCAGGCACGCGCTCCAGCCATCGCTCAGCGCTAGCCTAATACTAATTGCTTCTAGTTCTTCGAGTTAGAACAGCCTTCTAATCAGACTAGTTGTTAGACTAAACGCGAGCGTAGATACATATGTGTTACGGGTGTAACAAGAGAAATTGATATGGAACCAATCAGCCCCTACTCTAGTGATGACGAAGCATGGGACGAGCGGGGTAACGACCTTGATTGGGAAACAACTCACAACTAGGACACGTGAGTTAAGTGATCTGTGGATCTGTGATGCGCACGGACATGGAAAAACCACAGATCAACAGATCAGTAATCTGTTGATCCGTAACCGCCAAGACAGGATCCTAACAACAGATCGACAGAGCAGCCTAGGTATATAGTACCTAGGATAGTATCGATAATCTAATCTCTAACTAAGAACGATACTACATTAACATCTATTGTTTAGAATTACTTAGTATTTACTAGTCTATTATTATAAGGAGTCTAGGGCAAGGAGCTATTAGGGTACTATTATAGCTATAATAGAAGAAAACTAGGTAGAACTAATTAACCCTATAATAGAAGATAATAACGTATATAACGCTTAGGACAATAAGCTTAATTAAAAAGTTAATTACAATAGAGATACTATAGTAGAGTAAGTTAAAGGAGCTAAAAGAAAGTAACTAAAAAGTAACTAAAAAATACTTAGGCTTAGAAAATAAGGATATAAAGGGCTCTAAAGAAAAAAAGAAAAGATATTAACTTATATTTTATCTACTTTTATATTTAATATAATCTCTCTATATATATATTTTATATTTAAAGTATTAAGCTAATAATATTTCTATTAGTAAAGTAGCTATATTACTAAAATAGCTACTTTTTCTTAGTATTGCGAATACTACGTATAAACAATAATATTTTAACTCTTTAAGAAAGTAGAATTTAACTTAGGCTTTAAGCTTATACTTTAAGCTATTTTTAGACTTTATAACATACTACTATAGCTTTAAATATATAATATTAGTAGCTCTTTACCTAGCTTTATAGAATCTTTTATTAACGCGCTACTTAACTAAACTACTAGAAACTTACTATAATAGAAGAGTAAACTATTATATAGTATATTTTTAACTTTAATTTAAGAGGATTTACTTCCTAGTTATATAAAGTAGTAGATATAGTAGATAAGCTATTAGTAATATATAGTAAAGAACTAGTTAGGAAGTACTAGCTTATTATTATATAGGTTACTATTATTAACTATAGTAACCTATTAAGGTATAAGTAGATTAGAAGTTAATAATAAAAGCTTGTTATTATAGCTATAATAAGAGGAAGCTAATTAGACCTAATTAGCCCTACTATAGATAATAATAACGTATACATCTATAGGGTAATAAACTTAATTAGGAAACTAACTACAATAGGGATATATAATAAATTCCTAATTCGCGATCTTAGTAAATATAAAGTACAAATTTAAATACGTAATAAATTTATAATTCGCGACCTTAGTAAATATAAAGTATAAAGCTAGCTAAGAAGTATAAGTATATAGTTAGTAGTAATACGTATTACTAAGATAGTATTAGTAATTTAATTATTAACTATAAGTAATAATACTAAAATAGTTATAAAATATCTTCTATTATTAAAAGCCTATTATAGATTATAATATAAGCTTTTGTTATTAACTTATAATCTATTAATACCTTTTAGGTATTAAGAAGTTAACCCTAGTAATACCTATTACACTTGTATTGTAATCTATAATAGGGTATAAATAATAGATAATATTTTATAACTATTAAGGTATTATTACTTATAGTTAATAATTAAATTACTAATACTTTCTAAAGGTATACATCTCTAATAACTATATACCTAATATCTATCTATAGCTTTATAACTTTATATTTACTAAGATTATAAATTTATAAATTTATTACGTATTAAGATTATAGTTAGTTTCTTAATTAAGTATATTTACTTATAGATTATATACGTTATTATCTTCTATTATAAGGCTAATTAGTTCTATTTTAATTCTTCTTATTATATATATAATACTATTTCTTCTTTTAAGTAAGTTCTTATTTCTTTATTAATTTCTAGTTTTTTATTACTCTTTATACCTTCTTATTCTTAGTATAATAAGCTTTTTCTTATAGCTTATATTATTTATAATAGAGTTAAGATATTTCTTTATTATTATTATACTAAGTTAGGCCTTTTATACCTTATATCTTTAAAGGATAGTAAATACTATAATAAGTATATTCTTGCTAATATTTAGTATAAGTATACTTTATTAAGTATTTTACTTACTAAATATAAGTATTTAATCTCTATATAGTTTCTTTCTACTAAGTTATATAAAGAGAGCTATTAATAAAGCTTAAGTATAATTAATATTATAGCTTACTAAAACTAAAGCTAAGTATAAGTTAACTCTTTATAAGCTAGTAAAGCTTTATTTTTATATTAAGTAATTTTATAAAATAAAAGCTTATAATAATACTAAGTTATCTAAATAGTTTTCTATAATAGAAGCTAAGCTAGATTTTAATAATATAGTTAGAGCTACTCTAGTTTCTATTATATTAAGTATTCCTATTACCTCTCTATCTAGTAGTAGTAGTATTAGCTTTCTTAGTTTACTACTAAGTAGTTTAGAAAGTTTTAACTTTAGAACTCTTTTAGTTTCTTAAAGTAGTTAAAGTTATCTTCTAGTTTCTATATATTTTCTTATAGTTATTTTTTTTATCTATACTTATCTATTTTACTAAGTAGTAGTTTCTACTATTATAGAACTAATATACTAAGATTTTCTTAACTTTTTATTTTTTTTATTTTCTATATATATCTACTTTATATACTAGTAGTTCTATATTTTATAGTACTATTTTAAGTAGTACTATATAAAAAGTTAGGTATATCTTTATCTTACTTAGTAGCTTTAATTTAAATATAACTAGTATAACTTCTTTTTTAATTTTATATAGTTTTATCTTAATATATAATAGGCTACCTGTTATTAACTATAAGTACCTATAATAGAGGTTAGTAGATTAAAAGTTAATAATAAAAGCTTATATTAGGATCTACAATAACTATAAATAGTAGAAGATATTTTATAACTATCTTGTACTAGCGTTCTATAGTTAAGAGATTAAATTACTAATACTATCCTAATAATATACATCCTACTAACTATATACTTGTTATAATCTATAATCTATAGTTACTAAAATTAGTAGATTATAGATTACTCTAATCTATAATCTATTAATACTAAGAATCTATAGATTATAGATTAACCTAGGTATCTTAGTTATATATAGTCTCTTAATTAAAGTTATTATTCTACTTGTCTTATACTTTGTTAGCGCTTAGATTAGGACTAATTAGTTCTATCTTAATTTCTTCTATTACACCTATAACACTATCTCCTCTCTTAAGTAAGTCCTAGTTTTCTTATCTTAGAGCTAGAGTTATTAGTCTAGTTTCTTTATTAATATAGAGTTCTTTATCTTCTCTTATACCTATTTTATTTATACGTTATTACTACCTTCTTACTAATTGCGTATTACGTAATAGTGTTAAAATATTTCCTTACTCTTATTATACTTCTTTTAAGTTAAACCCTAAGTCTCTTCTTTATATTATTTCTATAAATAATAGTAGAGCTTATAAAGCGTATATTGATATAAATATACGTAGTTCTTATAATATATTTAGTATTTCTCTTTCTAAGTATAAGTTTATTACACTTATCTTTACGTCTAGGCTTAATAATAATAAGGAAAGCTATTAACTAGACTTAAGAGAAATTACTATCTTAAATTATAGAGGCTAAAGCTAAGTATAAGTATATCTAAGAGCTTACTTAGAGTAAGCTAGTAAAGAATTAAGCTTATCTCTCTTATCTTTATAAGATAAAGGCCTTAAATAATAAGAAATTAGCTAAGTAGTTAGTAGCTCTAGAAGCTAAGCTAGACTTAGATAAGGCGTTTAATATTACTATAGTAGGTCTTACGCTAGACGTCCCTATTATCTCTCTATCTATTATTAGTAATGTTAGTTCTCTTAGTTTACTACTAGGCGTTCTAGAGGGTTTTAATTTTAGAACTCCTCTAATTTCTTAAAGTAATTAAGATTATCCTCTAGTTCCTATATTTTTTCCTATAGTTGTCCTTTTTTATTTACGCCTATCTATTCTACTAAGTAGTAGTTTCTTCTATTATAGAACTAGTATTATAAGATTTTCTTAACTTCTTATTCTTCTTATTCTCTATACGTGTCTACTTTATATACTAGTAGTTCTACGTTCTATAGTACTTATTTTAGTAAGGCTACGTAGAATATTAAGTATATCTTTATCTTGTTTAGTAGCTTTAATCTAAATATAACTAGTGTAACTTCTTTCTTAATTTTATATAGTCTTATCTTAACGTAGTCTAATTTTAAACTTAGGCGTTTACTCTTAATATTCTTTTATACTAGCTATACTTTTTCTTTCTTTCTAAATTAAAGTCCTTCTTTATACTTCTTATTATAGTACTTTATTATCTAATCCTATAGAAATTCTACGTCCTATCTTAGTTAATTATATATATCTTTAAGTCTATTAGTAAAGTTTTCTCTTCTTAGAGACTAAGATATCTAATTTCTTAGTATTTAGTATACGTTAGGCTTAAATCTATAGTTTGTAAAGAAAAGTAATACTCTTATTACTATATTCTTTACGCTATTGTATACTAACTATACTATAGGTAGTAACTATACCTAATTGTTCTAGTTATAGTTAAGGTAGTATCTTAAGTATTACTCTACTATCTAATTTATTCGTTCTAATTATCTATCTATTTATAGATAGTATACTATTAACATTACGTATTATATTCCTAGTTATACTATTATTATTCTCTATAGTTTTAATATAAATTATACATCTCTATCTATAATAATTTTATCTAGTAGTCTATATTAACTAATTATAGTTCCTAGAACCTAATATATAGTAACTTCTATCTTACTTCTCTCTTTATATAGTTAGAAGTATATATACTTTATTAACTTATCTACTATTATTAGGATTCTATTATATTTAACTCCTAATACTAGGTCTTTAGACTTAGGTAACTTCGTAATAAAGTCTATTATAATAACTCCCTATAGTTATTCTAGTATTTCTACTAGTTATAGTATTCTATATAGTACGTATTTATTATTCTTGTTTTTATAGTATTCTATATAGTTTCTTAGTACTTTTATTACTAGTTACTTTACTTTTAGAATATAATAGTTTTATAGTAGTCTATCTAATATTTTATTAATTCTTTAGTAACTATATACTAGTAATTTGTAGAATTATCTTATAAATTCCCTTTATATCTTACTTAGAATATATATTCTTCTATAGGCTTATATAAATCCTTCTTAGATTTCTAGTTTTTTTATTTCTTTAGATATTTCCTACGTTATTTTCTAAATCTATTTGTCTAGTTTACTACTTATTCTTTTAAGTATTGTAGCTATCTTAAGTATATTTAAGATTAAATATCCTTCTTTATTTTTAATTAGAACTATACTAGTAGCGCTTACTTCTTTTTATAAGTCTAGTCTTCTACTAAGAGCGTCTATAAATTAATTATCCTTCTCTTTTATATATATAATTTCTATATTAAATATTAATAGGAATTCCTACTATCTTATATAGCGTTATAATAGTTCTTTATTTATTATAAATCTTATAAAGTTCTTATAGTCTATATAGACTTTTATTTAATACTTTACTCTTTGTAAGTATACTCTCTATTATTTAAATACTTTATAGATTACTAGTATCTCTTTATTATAGATTAAGTAGTTAAGTTCTACTATCTTTATTTTCTTAGAGAAGTATTTAACTAAGTATTCTTTTCTAGTCTCTAGATCTTCCTATATTAGTGCTATTCTATAAACTAAGTTAGATATATCTATTTTTACTATTACTAGTAGGTCTAGGTTATATATTCTAATAACTAGGTTTTCTATAAATTTCTTCTTAATCTTTTTAAATACTTTATTCTATTCCTTTATCTATTTAAATAGTGTATCTTTCTTTATAAGTCTAGTTATTAGTTCTATATCTTTAAACTATCCTACTATTAACTTCTTATAAAAGTTAGCTAGCCTATAAAATTATTATACCTCTTTTAGGTTTCTTAGTATTAGCTATTTATTAATTAATCTAATCTTTTCTAGATTAATACTAATTTTTCCTAGTTTAATAATAAACCTAAGGAAATCTATTCTTTTTGTATAGAACTTGTATTTTCTTATTTTAAGAAATAGTTTATTTTCTACTAGTTTTTCTAGTACCTTATATATATGTTATACGTATTCTTCCTCTATTTCTAAGAATATAAGGATATTATCTAAGTATATAAATATAAATATATCTAAGTACTCTCTTAGTACTATATTAATTCTTTCTTAGAATACTACTAGTACGTTTGTTAAGCTAAATAGTATAACTAAGTATTTATATAGTCTATACTATATTCTAAATACTATTTTTTATTTATTACTTTCTTTAATTCTAATCTAATAGTAAGTATTTTAAATATCTAGTTTTATAAAGATTTTTATTCTTTATAGTCTATCTTATATTCTATCTATTTATAGTAGTAAGTACTAGTTCTTATTAGTAATTACGTTAGTTTTCCTAAAATCTACGTAGGGTCTCTTATTACTTATTCCCTTTTTATCTATAAATATTAGTCTATACGCTACTAAGGATTTAGACTCTTTTATCTATCCTTTCTTTATTACGTTTTAGATAAACGTTTACTTAATTTTAGATTCTTCTTCTATTTTTTAGTAGACTAAGCTCTATCTTGTATTTTTACTTTCTTCTAGTTCTATCGCTAAGTCTTATAGTTAGTATTCTAGAAGGTAATCTTCTAGCTCTATAAGCTATTTTTCCTATTTTTTATATTTTTTAGGGAATTCTCCTTTATAGGTGCTTATATTAGCTTTTAACGTCTCTGTTTTACTATAGCTAATTTATCTTATTCTCTAATTAATATATAGGTTTATTATCTATAACTATAGTATACCTAGTATTATATCTTATTTATTATTAATTGTCGTTATATCTATAACTATGTTCTTAATTTCTAGTCTTTCTAACCTTAGTATTAAAGGTACTATTTTAAACTATATTAGTTCTTAGAATAGTTTTCTTTTAATTATATTTAATTGTTAAAGGTATTTCTTTATTATATATTCTATTCCTTATATTTCTATAAACTTCTTTAATATAAAGTTTCTTATAGCTTTACTATTAATTATTAATTATACTCTCTTTTCTTAGTATATACCTTTTTTTATAATATATAGGCCTCTTATACTTTCTAGTTTTTTTTACCTTAGTATCTTTATAAATTATCTATCTTTCTAGGGCTATAGCTTTATTTTAAGCTTATATTCTTTATATTTTAGATATTTATTATGCGTATATTTATACTATAGTCCTCTTTAGATATATTTCTTTACTAGTTTTAGACTAGGTCTTGCTACTACGTATCTATCTTCTAGAATTATTTCTTATCCCTAGATATCTTCTACTATAATTACTCTTATATAGTTATAGCTTTTTCTTCTTATTAGCTATATATTATTATTTGCCTTTAGGTTTCTATATATAATATAATTCTTATCTAGGTATAATATCTATAATACTTTAAAATATACTAGATATTCTAGATCTATTATTTTATTATCTCCTTTCTAGTACTTATCTTTTCTAAGTATATTTATTATTAGGATATAGTATACTACTAGTACTCTTAGTATATAGGCTTTGTTAATCTATTACGTTTTTCTTATAAAGTACTACTATTCTTTTAGTATAAGTATTCTCTCTACTATAACTATATATTACTTTATCTATTCTTAAAATAGTATAAACTTAGTTTCTTTAAGATTGTATTCTTTCTATTCTTTATACGCTTCCTCTATACTTATAACTATTAAGTATATTTAAATAAATCTCTATTTTTTATTTTATTCCTCTATATCTATTATTATATAGCTATTATAACTATATATTATTAGCTAGGTATATTCTATATCTTTTATACTAACTTGTTTTTCTTTCTCTTATAGTCCTTTAGAAGTAGTTGTAGTAGTTTCTTTATCTAGTACTAGTTCTTTAGCCTAGATTAATAGTGCTAGGGGCTCTTCCCTTTCTAAATCTTTTATTATTAGGCCTATTACTTAGGTTATTTCTTCTAGCTAAGCTTTTATTTTTTCTTTTATTATAGCTACTCTATATCTCTATTATAAGAAGTATCTTACTCTCTACTTACTAGAAAAATATATATAATAGTTGTTATTATAATAAAAGGTCTAGTAAAGTATTATATATTGTACTTCTTTACTCCTAGCTACTTTCTTCTAAGGTTTAGCCTATACTTATAGTACTTCCTTCTTCTTCTTAGTTATTTTTAACTAAGTTTCTTTTTTTAAGTCCTTACTTTTATAGTCTTTTATAAAGTATCTTAGTTTCCTATATTTATAATATACTATATCTTTCTTTTTTTATAATTAGTAGTCTTTTACGTAGTAGCTTTTCTTATTATAATTAAAGTATATAAAGTCTTTATTCTTCTTTTTCTTTTTATCTTTATTAGCGTTAAAGACTATAGAGTCTCTTTTATTATAGTTCTATATATAGCCTCTATATTTATTCTTTTTCTATTCTTAAAAGTTATTATTAATTTATATTACTTATTACTTTAGAGCTTCTAGTATTTATAGTTTCTCTATATATATTATCTTGTATTAAATCTTAGAGTTAAGTCTTTATTTAAATCGTAATATTAAAGCTAACTTATTCTATTCTATATTTTGTAATAGTTATTTAAACTATAATACGTACTTAGGAATACTCTAGTTCTATATAAGCTTTTCTAGTTACTCTTTAGCTTATTAAGTAACGTCTATATCTCTAAATACTACTCTTATTTACTTAGTAAAGTATTTATAACTTCTAAAAATAGCTCTAGTTTTATCTTTTTAGGTTATTAGTAAATATATTGTATAATCTATCTAGTAAGGTTTATACTATCTTATTACGTCTTCTTTAAAGTGTAATCTAATATATATTACTTTCTTTTCTTCTATATTAAAGTATAGTACTTATATATCTATCTAGAGTTATACTAATATAATAAAGGGTCTTAGTTTCTCCCTTTCTCTATTAAACTTTTTAAGTATAAGTATCTTAGGTAGTTTCTTTATTGTACTTATCTCTAATCTTTAGGTAATTAGTTCTATCTAGTTCTATCCTTAGATAATAGCTTTAATTTATACCTTGTTTTATTTCGCGTAATTCTATAGTTCTTTGTTCTACGTTTCTAAGGTATTAATTACTATTTTTATATCTTCTTTATTATTAATTAGTTAGTTAAGATAACCTTTAATTATTTCCTATATAGTACTATTAGATTCTAGACTACTTTTAGGGGCTTTACTTAATTATTTAGTTAAACTTTCTACTATTATATTAGCTAGACTATATATTACTTATACTTTGCTTCTTATAATAACTAAATTAGTAAGGTGTAATAGGCTACCTATTATTAACTATAGGTACCTAAAATAGAAGTTAGTAGATTAAGAGTTAGTAATAAAAGCTTATATTAGGATCTATAATAACTATAAATAGTAGAAGATATTTTGTAACTATCTTATACTAGCGTTCTATAGTTAAAGGATTAAATTACTAATACTATCCTAATAATATATATCCTACTAACTATATACTTGTTGTAATCTATAATCTATAGTTACTAAGTTTAGTAGATTGTAGATTACTCTAATCTATAATCTATTAATACTAAGAATCTATAGATTATAGATTAACCTAGGTGTCCTAGTTATATGTAGTCTCTTAATTAAAGTTGTTACTTTACTTGTCCTATACTTTGTTAGCGCTTAGATTAGGACTAATTAGTTCTATCTCGATTTCTTCTATTACACCTATAATAGATATATCTATTTTTATAATTATAGGTAACTCTAGGTTATATATTTTAATAATTAGGTTCTCTATAAACTTTTTTTTTATCTTTTTAAATACTTTATTATACTATTTTATTTATTTAAATAGTATATCCTTTTTTATAAGTTTTATTAATAGTTTTATATTTTTTAAGTATTTTATTATTAACTTTCTATAAAAGTTTACTAGTCTATAGAATTATTATACTTCTTATAAGTTTTTTAGTATTAGCTATTTCTTAATTAATTTAATTTTTACTAAATTAATCTTAATTTTTCTTAGTTTAATAATAAATCTAAAGAAGTCTATTTCTTTTATATAGAATTTATATTTCTATATTTTAAAAAAAAAATTATTTTCTCTTAGTTTCTTTAATACTTTATATATATATATTATATATTTATCCTCTATTTCTAAGAATATAAAGATATTATCTAGGTATATAAATATAAATATATCTAAGTACTCTCTTAGTACTATATTAATTCTTTCCTAAAATACTACTATTATATTTATTAATCTAAAGAGTATAACTATATATTTAAATAGTTTATACTACGTTCTAAATACTATTTTCTATTTATTACTTTTCTTAATTCTAATTTAGTAATAGGTATTCTAGATATCTAGTTTTATAAAGATCTCTACTTTTTATAGCTTATCTTATATTTTATTAATTTATACTAAAGAGTATTAATTTTTACTTATAATTACGTTAGTCTTTTTAAAATCTACGTAAAGTTTTTTATTATCTATTCTTTTTTTATCTATAAATATAAGTTTATATACTACTAAAGATCTAGATTCTTATATCTATCTTTTTTTTAGTATATTCTATATAAATACTCTTTTAATTTTAGATTCTTCTTCTATTTTTTAGTAGACTAAGCTTTAGCTTATATTTTTTTCTTTCTCTATTTCTATTACTAAGTCCTATAGTTAATATTCTAGAAGGTAATTTTCTAGTTCTATAAGTTACTTTTCTTACTTCTTATACTTTTTATTATAATACTAAGTAGTAGGTAAGCTATTATATTGTACGCGATTAGGCTAGGTAATATAGCATAGTAGAATACGTAACTATTTAGTAGTAAACGCTCTAGAGTAAATACTCTAGAGTAAACGCTCTAGAATAAGCGCTCTAGAGTAAATACTCTAAAGTAAGCGCTTAGAAATAAACGCTAGATAGTAAGTATATAAGAATATTAATAGACCTTTATAGACTATTATATTTAATCTCTTCTTTACTTCTTATCTTAATAGAGTATTATAACTAATACTTTAATTAGATTCTTATTTACCTATTAATATATTATAGGTATTACTAGGGTTAACTTCCTATTAGCTTAAAGAGTATTAGTAAATTAAGAGTTAATAATAAAAGTTTATATAGTAATCTATAATAAGCTATAAATAATAGAAGATATTTTATAACTATCTTAGTATTATCGCTTATAGTTAATAATTAAATTACTAATACTATCTTAATAATATATATTATTACTAACTATATACTTATTATAATCTATTAATCTATATTTACTAAGACTAATAGATTATAGATTACTCTAATCTATAATCTATCTATACTAAGAGTCTATAGATTATAGATTACCCTAGGTATCCTAATTATATATAGTTTCTTAATTAAGTTTATATTCTTTAGGGTTATATAAGTCTAAGTCTATTATTATAAGACTAATTAGTTCTATCTATAGTTCTCTTATTACTATTATAATACTATCTTTTCTTTTAAGTAGTCTTTTATTTATCTATCTTAGAGCTAAAGTTATTAATCTACTTTCTTTATTAATTTATAGTTCTTTATTACTCTCTATAGTTATTTTATCTATATATTATTACTACTTTCTTACTAATTACGTATTACGTAATAGTATTAAGATATTTCTTTATTCTTGTTATACTTCTCTTAAGTTAAACTTTAAGTCTTTTCTTTATATTATTTCTATAAATAATAGTAGAGCTTATAAGGTATATATTTATATAAATATACGTAGTTCTTATAATATATCTAGTATTTCTCTTTCTAAGTATACGTTTATTATACTTATTCTTACGTCTAGGCTTAATAATAATAGGGAGAGCTATTAACTAAACTTAAGAGAAATTACTATCTTAAATTATAGAAGCTAAAGCTAAGTATAAGTAGATCTAGGAGCTTGCGTAAAGTAAGCTAGTAAAGAATTAAGCTTATCTCTCTTATTATTATATAATAAAGGCGCTAAATAATAAGAAATTAGCTAAGTAGTTAGTAGCTCTAGAAGCTAAGCTAGACTTAGATAAAGTATTTAATATTATTGTAGTAGGTCCTATATTAAGTATTCTTACTACTTCTCTATCTAATAGTAATAATATTAGTTCTCTTAGTTTACTTCTAGGTATTCTAGAGGGTTTTAACTTTAGAAGTCCTCTAGTTTCTTAGAGTAGTTAAGGTTTTCTTTTAGTTCCTATATTTTTTCCTATAGTTACCCTTTTTTATCTATACCTATTTATTTTACTAAGTAGTAGTTCTTACTATTATAGAACTAGTATACTAGGATTTCTTTAACTTCTTATTTCTCTTATTCTCTATACATATCTACTTTATATACTAGTAGTTTTATATTTTATAGTACTATCTTAAGTAGTACTACGTAGAATATTAGGTATATCCTTATTTTATTTAGTAGCTTTAGTTTAAATATAACTAGTGTAACTTCTTTTTTTACTTTATATAGTTTTATCTTAATATAGTCTAGTTTTAAACTAGGTTATTTACTCTTAATATTTTTTTATACTAACTATACTTTTTCTCTCTCTCTAAATTAGGGTCCTTCTTTATATTTTTTATTATAGTACTTAGCTATTTAATTATATAAGAATTCTACGTCCTATCTTAGTTAATTATATATATCTCTAAGTTTATTAGCAAAGTTTTCTCCTCTTAGAGACTAAGATATTTCTAATCTTAGTATTCTATATACGTTAAAGTTAAATCTATAGTTTATAAAGAAAAGTAATACTTTTATTACTATATTCTTTATACTATTATATACTAACTATACTATAGGTAGTAGCTATACCTAATTATTTTAGTTATAGTTAAGGTAGTATCTTAAGTACTATTCTACTATTTAATTTATTTATTCTAATTATCTATCTATTTATAGATAATATACTATAGATATTATATATTTAATTCCTAATTACGCTATTATTATTCTCTATAATTTTAATATAAATTATACGTCTCTATCTATAATAATTTTATTTAGTAGTCTATATTAACTAATTATAGTTTCTAGAATCTAGTATATAGTAACTTCTATCTTACTTTTCTTTTTATATAGTCTAAAGTATAAGTACTTTATAAGTTTATTTACTATTATTAAGATTCTATTATACTTAACTCTTAATATTAAGTCTCTAGACTTAGGTAACTTTATAATAAAGTCTATTATAATAACTTCTTATAGTTATTCTAGTACTTCTACTAGTTATAGTATCCTATATAGTATATATCTACTATACTTATTCTTTTAGTATTCTATATAGTTTCTTAGTATTTTTATTACTAGTTATCTTACTTTTAAGATATAGTAGTCCTATAATATTCTATCTAATATTTTTTTAATACTTTAGTAACTATATACTAGTAATTTATAGAATTACTATATAAATTCTCTCTAGATCTTTTTTAGAATATATATTCTCTTATAAGCTTATATAAGTTCTTTTTAGATTTCTAGTTTTTCTATTTCTTTAGATATTTCTTATATTACTTTCTAAATCTATTTATCTAGCTTACTACTCTTTCTTTTAAGTATTATAGCTATTTTAAGTATATTTAGGACTAAGTATCTCTCTTTATTCTTAACTAGAACTATACTAGTTACACTTACTTCTTTTTATAAGTCTAGTCTTTTACTTAAGGTATCTATAAATTAGTTATCTTTCTCTTTTATATATATAATTTCTAAGTTAAATATTAATAAGAATTTCTACTATCTTATATAGTATTATAATAGTTTTTTATTTATTATAAATTCTATAAGATTCTTATAGTCTATATAGACCTTTATTTAGTATTTTACTCTCTATAAGTATACTCTCTATTATTTAAATACTTTATAAATTACTAGTATCTCTTTATTATAGATTAGGTAGTTAAGCTCTACTAGCTTTATTTTCTTAAAGAAGTATTTAACTAAGTATTCTTTTTTAGTCTCTAGGTCTTCCTATATTAGTACTATTCTATAGACTAAATTAGATACGTCTATTTTTACTATTACTAGTAGGTCTAGGTTATATATTCTAATAACTAGGTTTTCTATAAACGTTTTCTTAATTTTATTAAATACTTTATTATATTCTTTAGTCTATTTAAATAGTATATCTTTCTTTATAAGTCTTATTATAAGTTCTATATCTTTAGACTATCTTATTATTAATTTTCTATAAAAATTTGCTAGTCTATAGAATTATTATACCTCTTTTAGGTTTCTTAGTGTTAGCTATTTATTAATTAACTTAATCTTTCCTAAGTTAATCTTAATTTTTCCTAGTTCTATAATAAATTCTAAGAAATCTATTTTCTTTATATAGAATTTGCATTTTCTTATTTTAAGAAATAGTTTATTTTCTACTAGTTTTTCTAGTACTTTATATATATATTATACGTATTTCTCTTCTATTTCTAAGAATATAAAGATATTATCTAAGTATATAAATATAAATATATCTAAGTACTCTCTTAGTACTATATTAATTCTTTCTTAAAATGTAGCTAGTATATTTATTAGTTTAAAAGGTATAACTAAGTACTTATATAGTCCTTATTATATTTAGAATACTATTTTCTATTTATTACTTTTCTTAATTCTAATCTAATAGTAGGCGTTCTAGATATCTAACTTTATAAAGATTATTACTCTTTATAGTTTATCTTATATTACGTCTATCTATAGTAAGAGGTATTAGTTCTTACTTATAATAGTGTTAGTTTTTTTAAAGTCTATGTAAAGTCTTTTATTACTTATTTCTTTTTTATCTATAAAGATAAGTCTATATACTACTAAAAACTTAGATTTTTATATCTATCTTTTTTTTATTACGTTTTAAATAAATATTTATTTAATTTATAATTCTTCTTCTATCTTTTAGTAGACTAGGCTCTATTTTACGTTTTTTCTTTCTTCTATTTCTATTACTAAGTCCTATAGCTAATATTCTAGAAAGTAATCTTTAAGCTCTATAAGCTATTTCTCCTATTTTTTATATTCTTCTAGGAATTCTCCTTTATATATACTTATATTAGCCTTTAATATATCTATTTTATAGTAAGCTATTTTATAGTAGCTAATTTCTCTTATTCTCTAATTAATATATAGGTTAGTTATCTATAACTATAGTATACCTAGTATTATATCTTATTTATTATTAATTATTGTTAGATCTATAACTATATTTCTAATTATTATCTCTTCTAATTTAAGTGTAGAGAAGACTGTCTCGAATCTAATTAGTTTCTAGAATAGTTTTCCTTTAATTATACTTAGTTATTAGGGGTACTTCTTTATAGTATACTTTATTCCTTATATTTCTATAAACTTCTTTAATATAAAGTTCCTTATAGCTCTACTATTAATTATTAATTATACTTTCTTTCTTTAGTATATACTTATTTTTGTAATATATAGGCCTTTTATACTTTCTAGCTTTTCTTACCTTAGTATTTTTATAAATTATCTATCTTTCTAGGGCTATAGCCTTATTCTAAGTTTATATTCCTTATATTTTAAATATTTATTATACGTGTATTTATACTATAGTCCTCTTTAGATATATTTCTTAGATAGTTTTAGTCTAGGCCTTACTACTAAGTATCTATCTTCTAGGATTATTTCCTATCCTTAGATATCTTCTACTAGGATTACTCTTATATAGTTATAGCCTCTTTTTCTTATAAGCTATATATTATTATTTACTTTAGAGTTTCTATATATAATATAATTCTTATCTAGGTATAATATCTATAATACTTTAAAGTATACTAGATATTTTAGATCTATTATTTTATTATCTCCTTCTTAGTATTTACTTTTACTAGGTATATCTATTATTAGGATATAGTATACTACTAGTACTCTTAGTATATAGGCTTTATTAATCTATTATATTTTTCTTATAAGGTATTACTATTCTTTTTATATAAGTATCCTTCTTACTATAACTATATATTACTTTATCTATTCCTAGAATAGTATAAACTTTATTTCTCTAGGATTACGTTTTTTCTATTCTTTATACGCTTTCTCTATATTTATAACTATTAAATATATCTAAATAAACTTCTATTCTTTATTTTATTCTTCTATATCTATTATTATATAGCTATTATAGCTATATATATTTAGCTAGGTATACTTTATACCTTTTATACTAATTTATTTCTTACTTTCTTATATTCTTTTAGAAGAAGCTATAGTAGTCTCTTTATCTAGTACTAGTCCTTTAGCCTAGATTAATAGGGTTTAAGGCTCTTCTCCTTCTAAGTCTTCTATTAGTAAGTCTATTATATATACTATTTCTTCTATCTATACTTTTATTCTTTTTTTTATTACTACTACTCTATTTCTTAGTTATAAGAAGTATCTTACTCTTTCCTTACTAGAGTAGTATATATAGTAGTTATCTTTATAACAAAAGGTCTAATAGAGTATTATATATTATAGTTCTTTACTCCTAGCTACCTTTTCTTAAGGTTTAGCCTATACTTATAGTACTTCCTTCTTTTTCTTAGTTATTTTTAACTAAGTTTCCTTATCTTTCTTATAGTCTTTACTTTTATAGTTCTTTATAAAGTATCTTAGTTTTTTATATTTATAATATACTATATCTTTTTTCTTCTATAAATAGTAATCTTTTACGTAGTAGCTTTTCTTACTATAGTTAAAGTACGTAAAGTCTTTATTCTTTTTCTTCTTATTCTTGTTTACGTTAAGGATTATTAGATCTCTAATATCCTAATTTCTAGGTTAGCTACTATACTTGTTCTTTTTCTATTCTTAGAGATTATTATTAATTTATATTACCTATTACTTTAGAGCTTCTAGTATTCTAAGTTTCTCTATATAGATTATCTTGTATTAGATTTTCTTATTTAATTCTTATTTAAATCGTAATATTAATATAGATTTATTTTACTCTATATTTTGTAATAGTTATTTAAACTATAATATATACTTAGGTATACTTTTTTATTATATAAGTCTTTTAAGTTTTTCTTTAGCTTATTAGGTAATATCTATATCTCTAAATACTACTCTTATTTACCTAGTAAAGTATTTATAACTTCTAAAAATAGCTCTAGTTTTATCCTTCTAGTATATTAGAGCGTACGTTATATAGTCTATCTAGTAAGGTTTAAACTATCTTATTATATCCTTCTCAAGGTATATTCTAATATAGATTACTTTCTTTTCTTCTATATTAAAGTATAGTACCTATATATCTATCTAGAGTTATACTAATACTATAAAGAGTCTTAGTTCTTCTTATATTCTATTAAATTTTTTAAAGATAGGTATCTTAGGTAGTTTCTTTATTATACTTATTTCTAGTTATTAGGTAATTAGTTCTATTTAATTCTAACCTTCTATAATAGCTTTAATTTATACCTTATTTTACTTTATATAGTCTTAGAGTTCTTTATTCTATATTTCTAAAGCTTTAATTACTATCTTTATATCTTCTTTATTATCTATTAGTTTATTAATACAATCTTTAATTATTTCCTATATAGTACTATCTAATTTATAGCTACTCCTAGAGGCTTTACTTATTATTTATTTTATTAAACTTTCTACTATTATATTAGCTAGACTATACGCTACTTACGCTTTACTTCTTTTAATAACTAAATTAGCAAAGTATTATAAGTATTACTAGAGTTAACTTTCTATTAGCTTAAAAAGTATTAGTAGATTAAAAGTTAATAATAAAAGTTTATATAGTAATCTATAATAGGCTATAAATAATAGAAAATATTTTACAACTATCTTAGTATTATTGCTTATAGTTAATAATTAAATTACTTTTACTATCTTAATAATATATATTATTACTAACTATATACTTATTATAATCTATTAATCTATATTTACTAAGACTAATAGATTATAGATTACTCTAATCTATAATCTATCTATACTAAGAGTCTATAGATTATAGATTACCCTAGGTATCCTAATTATATATAGTTTCTTAATTAAGTTTATATTCTTTAGGGTTATATAAGTCTAAGTCTATTATTATAAGACTAATTAGTTCTATCTATAGTTCTCTTATTACTATTATAATATAATACTTATATACCTTATAATACTCTAATAAGAGCTAACTATTAATTAAGTTAAGTAACTAACTTATTTATTAACCTCGCCTATCTTATAGAAGCTTACTTACTCTTATTACCTTTACTTAGTTCTAAGGTCTTAATATATTAATAAATATAAATAACTAGTATATAAGAGTAACTTATACTACTACTTCTAAGGTTACTAAGCTAGACCTCTACTATAGAGAATAGAATAAGCTTAAGCTATAGATTTTATAACTTAATCTCTTTTTTAAAGTAGACTAAGTTTAAGATAAAGATAGAGCTATACTTATATTATCTTATATAAAGAGTAAAGTAAAGAAATAAGTTATACTATACTTTAAGAAATACTTTAATAATAATAATAGTAACTATAACAAGATATTTAAAGAATAGATTAAGTTTAAAGATAAAGTATAATAAGCCTTTCTACTAGTAAATAAGATAGTAGTAGTAAAGTGCGTAATATAGTAACTATAATAAAATAAGGTAGTAGTAGACTATACTAATAAGTTCTAAAGCTACGTAATATAAATAGAATAGAATAATAAGTTATTAATAAGAATATTTTAATAGAGACTTAAGAGTAATATTTAAAGTAAGCTAATACATAGTAAAGCTATAATTAAGATATTAGAAGACTTAATAGAAGAAGTAATCTAAGTTAATAACTATATATATAAATATATAGTAGAAGCTAAGAATATAAGAGTACTATATATAGAGTATAAGAAGTATAGACCTAAGTATAAGTAGTAATATAAATATAAGAATAACTAAGTTTAGAGTAGCTATAGATACTTTAAGCTAAATAAGATATATATTAATAATATAAACCTAAGAAAATAAAAATACTATTACTACTAAAATACTAAGAGAGTAAAAAGCTAAAAATACTATAAGTATAGTAAAATAGAGTACCTAGTAAAGAATTACTAAGTAAAGAATAAGATTATATAATAAATTAATATACTTAAGTAGTAAGATAAAGATAGAGAAGAAGAATAGGAAGTAATCTCTAGAAGAAGCTAAGAGAAGAGAGATTACAAGACTACAAACCTCTAGTAGTAAGATATAAGTAAGAGATATAACTACTATAGAATTACTATATAACTAATAAACTTTATAGTAGATAATAAAGTAAAAGCTATAAAGATACTACTAGGAGTATAAAGCTATATAAAGAGGTATTAGCTAAAGTAAAAATAAGCTAAGATAGATACCTTAGAATACTTTTAGCTATACTAAAGAAGGGTAAAGTATAGGTATAAGATAACGCTATATCTAAGAAGATAAGTATATATAGCTTAAGATAAAAAAAAAAAAAAAAACTAAGAGCTTAAAACTTCTAAATATAAAATAGTACCTAGAATACTAAAGCTAAAGTAAGAGAACGCTAAAGTATAAGATAAATTTATAAAAGAAATCTAGAAACTAGTAAATAGCTACTACTTAGTAAAAGAATAGTAAGATAAAGAACGCTAGATACGTAAAGTAGAGTAAACCTAGTAATAAGAATTATTATATATAAATAACAATTAGGTGCTAATTATTATAAATCTAGTATTAATATAAGAACTATAATACTAGCTATACTTATATAACCTAAACTATCTACTACTATTATAGATAAAATATTACTATAATAACTACTTTACTTACTATTCTAATAAGATAAGATCTAGATATTTCTTTTATAAGAGATCTAGATATAAATAGAACTAAGAAGAGTATATAAACGTAAGATATAAATAATACTTATAAGATAAGTAAAAAGTAGAGTACTTTCTAAGTATAACTAAAGAAGATATAAATACAAGTAAGATACTTGTAAATAACTAATATATTAACTTAATCTAGTAAACTTATACGCTAGAGAAGTATAAATAATATAAAAAGATTAAGATACTCTAAAGATTTTAGTAAAAGATAAATAAAGATTATAAGATTAAGTCTTTTTTAAGTAAATAGCTAACGCTAAATATATATCTAGAAGCTATAATACTATTAATACTAAAAGACTTATTAAACTCTTAGTAAAGATAAGAAGAAAAAGAATAAAGGTATTAGTAGATTTAAGATTATTTACAAACCTAATTATACTAGAAGTAGTAGAATAAGTAAGACTCTAACTATAAGTAAAGAAGATACTATATCTAATCTATATTGTAAATAGATAACTAATACTAGAAAACCTAATAGTTAGTAATAAGGTAACTATAGAGATTATTATCTAAGGATATAGTATAAGGATTACTCTAGATATATTAGTTTTAGCTAATAAAGACGTTATACTAAGACTCTTATAGCTATAAGAGTTTAATCCTAGAGTTAATTAGAAAAACTAGAACTTCTTATTTAACAACTATAAAAACATACGTAGATCTAAGCCTACGTATTAGTAGCGTTTAATAGTAGATAAGAAGGTACTATATAAGATAGTAGCTTTAATAGTAACTTATTAAGAGAGAATAAGTAACTCTATAAGTACTAGTAAGGTACTAGGCTAAGAAGTAAGAGTAAAAGAGTAATATATAACTCCTAAAATCTTAGAATAATATAAGAAGTTTAGCTACTTATTTATAGAAGAGATAGATATACTAGTATTACTTAAGTACTAACCTTAAGACTATATAATTAAGTTATAGGAAGGAAAGGAGCTACCTTTTAGGCCTATTTACTAATTAATAGAGAGTAAATTAGTAATACTCTAAGAAAGACTAAATAGAGACCTAAAGAAAGGATATATACGAGAATCCTTATTATTAGTAAGATTTCTAATTCTCTTTATACTAAAAAAAAAAAGACTACTAAAGATATATATAGACTACTAAAAACTAAATAATATTATAGTAAAAGACTACTACTTCCTACTAAATATAAATAAACTCTAAGATAAGCTAAGCTAAGCTAAGATTTTTATAAAGCTAGACTTAAAGGATAGATACTACTTAATAAGAATTAAGGTAAGTAAAGAGTAAAAAATAGCGTTTTAAATATACTATAGATATTACAAGTATATAGTAATACTCTTTAGACTAATAAATATACTAGTAATATTCTAAAGACTAATTAATAATATATTATAAGAATACTTAGATAAGTTTATTATAGCCTACTTAGATAATATACTAATATATTCTAAAGAAGAAGGTAAGTACGTAGAGTAAGTAATAATAGTACTATAGTACTTAGACTAATATAACCTATAACTAAAGCTAGAAAAGTATAAATAGTATAAGATAGAAGTAAAGTTTCTAGGATATATAATAAGTATTAATAAAGTTAAGATAAGCTAAAAAAAGATTAAAGTAGTAAAAGAATAGAAAGAACCTAAGATAGTTAAAGACGTATAATTATTCCTAAAATTTATTAACTTTAACTAATACTTTATAGAGAGATTTTTAAAGAAAGTACTACTACTTATAAAGCTTATAAGAAAAGATATAATATAAGAATAAAGAGTAGAGTAGAAATAAGCTTATAAAGAACTTAAGTAAGCTTATATTATACTACTAGTTCTAAAGTAATTTTATAGTAATAAGACCCTAGTTATTAAAATAGATATATCTAATCTAGCTTATAGAGTAATAGCGCTATAAGAGTATAAAGAGAAATAGTATCTAATTATATACTATTTAGAGAAGTTTATAAAGTAAGAAGAAAGATATAATATATATAATAAAGAGCTACTTATAATAGTTAATATACTTAAATATTAAAGAGTATATACTAAAAGTATAATAGAAGTAATTATTAAGATAGATTACAAGAACCTAATATACTTTATAACAAGTAAGAAGTTAAAAGATAAGTAAATATATTAGTTAGAATAGCTAAGATAGTATAAATTCAAGATCTAGTACGTACTAGGTAAGGAAAATAGCTAAGTAGATGCACTTAGCTAAAGATATAATATTATAGGAAAGAGATAAGTAGTAGAAGAAGCTATACTCTAAGATAATAAATAAAGATACCTAGTACTAAATATATAACTAGTAGAAGAGCAAGAAATTAATAACTTAGTTAAGATTATAAATAAAGTTCTAGAAGAATTACAAGAAGTAATTATATAATAATACTATAATAACTTAGTATATAAGTACCTAGGAATCGTATAAACTATAGAACTAATCTAGAAGAACTATAGATTTAGTAAGATAAAGGAAAAAGTAACGTAGTTTATTAAAGAATATATAGATTACTAGAAGAATAAGTATAAGATATATATACCTTATAGAAAAATATAAGTAATTAAGATACTAAAAGAACTATAGATAGACGTTATAATAGACTTTATTATAGGACTACTAACGTTAAAAGACTTAGTAATAAGAATAAGATATAATATAATAATAGTAATTGTAGACTAATTTACAAAATACGCTAAGATAGAGAAATTCTAAAGTAACTACATAGTAGACTAGCTAGGATACGTACTACTAGATATATTAATACAAAGATATAAGATACTAAAGAGTATTATTAGTAATAGAGATAAGCTTTTTACGTCTAATTACTAGATAACACTACTTGTAGTAATAGAGATAAAAAGAAAGCTATTAATAGCTTATTATCTATAGATAGATAAATAGATAGAATAGACTAATAGGATACTAAAGATATACTTAAAGATTTATAGTAATTAGAAGTAGAATAATTAGGTATTACTATTACTTATAGTATAATTAGTATACAACAATAAGTACTTAGAAATAATAGGTAAAACACTATATTTTATAAACTATAGGATATACCCTAATTTATTTAAGAGAATACTACTAGAACCTAAGATAAAAGTAGTATTAGTTAGAGTAGAAGATATATAAGAACTCTATAATAAGATAAGATAAAAACTAAAAAAAGCTTAGAAATAAAGTATTTTATATATTAATTAAAAATAAAAAATAGTACCTTAGCTAAAAGAAAGAGATAAAGCGTATCTTTATACAAAGAATCTATAAATAAAGTAACCTAGTAAAGGACTAGATTATATTAAAGTTAGACTATTTTTAGTTAAAGAAGATAATAAGCTAGTAATAAAAATACTAGAACTACCTAAAGATACTAAAGTATACCTTAAGTTCTATATAAGCCTACTAAAACTAGCTAAACTAAAAATACTAGTATAGTAATAATTCTAATATTAGAAAGAGGAAGATAATAAGTTTAAAGTTAAAAACCTATAAAGATATTAAGAAATAAGATACAACGCCTTCTAAAGTATATAGTTTCTCTAAGAGTAGCTAGTAAAATAAAAAGGCTACTTAGTAAGTAAAAATATATAAGAACCTAAAGCTAATCTATAGAATTATTAGTAGATACTTAAGAAAGTAAGAAGTAAGTATAATATACTAGGATATATAAGATATACAAAGCTATAGCTAGGATATAATAGATATATTAGTAAAAAAAAGTTCTATAATAAACCTAACTATATAAAGCCTATAAAGTACTCTTAGTTATAATAAACTTATCTAATAAGCTAATAGTAGACTAGATAGTAAGAAAAGAGGCGATATTAATAGTAGTAGTAGAATAGTTAAGAACTTAGGCTAAAACCTTATTACTTTCTTACTCTAACTCTAATACTAAGTATAAGGCCTTATAACAAGTACGCTCTTTAGTAGAT
>JALNQF010000538.1:0-24381 GCA_028456385.1 Ophiosphaerella korrae | reverse complement strand
TTTATCTACTATTTACTCTTTTTAGTTAATTATTAAAACTACTTTATTAAGTTATCTTATATAAAGTCTACTTTATAAATAGTAACTTTAGTTTATATATAAGTACTTATATTAGTAGTATATATTTTAAAAACTTACTTTTTATATATAAATATATATATATATATATAAGTATTTTTTTAGCTATTATTATAAGAATAATATACTACTAAACTAATTTAGATAAAAAAAGCTAATAGCTATTTAAGCTATTATAGTAGTATATAATATATATACTAGTTATTATTATTTAAAGTTTTTTAAACTTACTTAAAGTTATTCTAAGTTAGATACTAAAGAAAATACTAGCTAATAAAGTTAACTATACTTATTACTTAGCTTAGTAATACTTATTAATAGTACTTAGTATACTTTAAAGCTTTTTACTCTAAATTCTTTATAATTATAAACTTTTTACTACTTACTAGTTTATATACTATAAAGTAATTAACTAAAGTATAAAATATAAGCTTATAAAAATAAGTTTTATAATATAACTACTATAAATTACTATTATAATTTTAGAGCTAGTACTACTTAAAACTATTATATAGTTTATATACTTATATATTTATAAGCTTTTTTTTAAGCTAAGTAAGTATAGTAGTAACTATTACTATAGCTACTTTAATACTAGTAATTATTGTAAGTTAGAGCTTCGCTCTATACGATTTAGGTAAGCCTATAGTAGTAAGTAAGCCGCTTAAGCTATTCGAGCTACTCTACTATATATAAGTAGCCTAGCTTAGATAGCTCTTTAATTAATAATTATCTCCTACTTATTCCTAAGCTTATATCTTGTAATAGCAATTACTACTTTATAATAAGCTAAATATAGTAAAAGTATTATATATATAAGTTAAATTAATTTAAAAAATAGCTTTAGAAGTTAGTTACTAAATTTAAACTATTTAAAAGCTTTAAGAATTAACTTATAAGTTATATTAGTACTAAGTAAAGTATAATAATTACTAGTATTACTAGTATTTTAATTACTTTTAAACTATATTAAAAACTACTTAGTAACCGAAATATATACTATTTATATTTATAATTTATATTTATTTTTAAATAAATAGGTATAAATTCTAGTATACTAACTAGGGCCTAATAGTATATATATCTAAGTTTTCGAAAGCTTTTAGTATTATATAATATTTATATAAACGGGACGACCTTATATAACTTGTAGTGTCTACCCGCCGTACCTTCCCGTTACATTAATACCTATGTTTTTTTTATTTGTTGACGTTCAATGTTTATGGGCACCTGGGAGGTGCCAGACCTAAACAAAAAGAAAAGAACCAAAATGAGTGTATGTGACCAAAAGTGCGAGCGACCTAAATAACCAAAATTACCTATGTAGGTAATTTTGGTTATTTGCTCGAAAAAGTCCACTGGTAGCGCGGCTGGGTTTTTAGTTTCTATATTACTGGGATATGTTCTGACGAGCTGTACCCACTCTTGTAGTTGTAGAGGAACGACTTTATTGGAAGAGCCTACCTAGGCTAGGGCCTGCTTCATGAAGGAAGTCTTCAAAAGCTCTGTCTGGAGTATATCGGCGCATTCTGAAATATCCCACAACCCTTCGCGCCTTTTCTTCCCCCGGAACAGTTTGATGACATGGCGCATTAGCACATGATCACCGCTGATGATAGCGGCATGGAACAGGGCAGGGACAGTATCACTATGAAGTGTGAAAATATGTCTCCCTAACCAGGATGCCTCTAAATCGTAAAGACTTTTCGCCATGCTGACGAGGTCGAGAGTGAGCTTTCTGTATTGCTGGTCATCGTCTTTTGGAAGGAGCAGGATATCCCACAAGCAGCGTTGGATGTCGAGAACCAGTATTTCCCGTTGCACTGGCATTGTTAGGCCTTTGGATATGTCCAGAGAAGAAATGAGGAGGTTGAATTTGGTCTTCCACCGTTCAAGAGGCGCGGAAAACTCGCTCAGGTCCATGCACTCAAATGAATCTTCTCTCTCACACTTGGTATCGTCATCAGATGTATCACAGTCACGATAAAACATCCTGATGTCTATATCCCATAAAGCATCTTCTGCTTCTGTGAAGTCTACGAAAGGCATCAACTCATCATTCTCTTCAACCTCTTTCGGAGGATTGGCGTATGGTGACATATCGGGGATAACGATTTCGCGGGCAAACAGGCCTGCATCGACACCAAAACGGACGAATATGGTTGCGAGTTCCTGCACCAGTGGGCGTACGTGGTCCGGTGTAGCCGACAGTTCAGATGCCTCGAGGAGCCGGCAGCCGGCTTGCAAGTGGCGAATTGCTTCGTCAAAGCGGCCCAGCATGTTTTCGAGGCAAACAAAGAGTATGCAGCAGATGAGAATCTTTATTTGAATATTCCAGCATGCTGGTGTCGTGACATCTTCCAGTTTATTCAATTCTCTTATGGCATCATTGTAATGCTGTATTGCAACCCGCTGTAGATCAGGCATTGCAGCAACGGCATCCTGTGCACATGAATCTGACAGCTGACTTAGGTAAGATCTATGGGCTGCACCGAGAGCGATGAACAAATGTCGCACAGCAGGCTCTTCTTGGAACATTGGTAAAACTATACGGAACCAAAAGTTGTCAGGTCTTGCAAGCCGCACGAAGTCAACAACCGTGATGGTGCGGAAATGGTTGAAGAAGAGCCGGTCGGATGCAGTCCCCTGGATTGTATCAAGCATAATGGTCGGAATTTTGTTGTATAGGTGACGTTGACCTGCAACAGACTTGACCAGCTTCCAGTCTGCCCGAGTGATTTGTTGAGAACCTAGCGGATGCTCTCGAGTGATTGGCTTTGGCTTCTTAGGGTAAGCTGGATCATATCCATCGCACTTGATGCGACTCTCGCGGCACCGCCGACAGGTTGGTTCCTCTTCGTCACATTTCTTTCGACGTATCCTGTAGGCAGCAACGACTCAAGTCAGCCTAGTCCAGTCCCAATCGGGGGATGCTCCAGTCGGATCAATGACCAAATTTAATTTTGGCAAAATCCAGCCACAATGAAGGCAGCGAGGATAATGGATTCTCGTAATGCAGTGACCAGGCTCACTTACTTGCTGTAACGAAGTTAGCAGATGAGCAAGAAGATAAAGCCGAAAACAGCCAGCAGCTGTGTGGCGCACACGACAGGGCGAGCATACCAGGTAATGCATCCGGTGCGGACCTTATGGGAGAAGCTGCGAACGCGGGGCGGTTTTGTTCGTCGATAGTTAGGTATCTGATTGTGCTTGTACATTGTTCCGGCGTATAGGTCGCAAGTCCGATGGGCTCCACCTAAGGACGTGCGGAACGTGGTTTCTAAATGAATTCTCGGTTATGTAGGGCAGATTTTGCCGCGTTGCATAAAGGGGCGGTGAAATAACTAAGGCGTTTCCAGGAGCGAATACCACCGGTATTGCGCCGACTGAGGAGTCGAGGCTGTGCTTCACTCCCGCCTCAGCCGTGATTGGCTCCAGCGTACCTATAGGTACTCGGAATGGATGTGGCGCACGTATAGACGTTGTGTTTCCACTTCGGGATCATCTGTATATCCATCAACCTGAGTGATTATTCAGTGAACTGCGGATTCTTGGAATGCTCTTGCAATACAAGATACCGGATAAAAAGGCCTCAAGAACATCATGTTTCACAACATTCATACCAGCAGCTTTTCTATGTTCCTTTTTAACTTCAAGACATCTAAACTATTGAAGCATTGCATAAAATAGTAATCTCGTCAATTATACTCGCTATGCGGTCCCTCGGGCGACTTTCTCTTGGGAGTCTATGTAAGCACCTAGCCGCACATTGAAGTGATAAGGGTGTTCTGATCCTCATTCAGGTTTTGCACTCTCTGCGATTGCTGAGCCTATCCCCACTCGATCATGTGAACCATCCTCTTGTCTCACAAATCCAACACCTGCATTACCCAAAGCAGACATCCGTGCGGACACAAACCGCGATGGAGCCGTAGACCTCGACGGCCTCTCTGATAGCGAGAATAAAACCACATGGACGGCTGATTACGGCGCCATATTCCTGCCCAATATTGGGGATACTGATAGGCGCTGTTCCAAAGCACTCGTTAGCGGCCCACCTGTGAAGAATGAACTGCTTGGTGCTTGCAACGACGCTTCGGATAACGTCCTGCGCTCTCCTCAATACCTCGCTCCTCTTCAAACGGTGCCTATGCCCAATATTCCCGTGGATGCTGTGGGACGCATACGCATCAAAGACTTCAATCAAGGAAAGAATGTCCGGATCTTCTCGAAGAAAAGGCTAAATGGGCAATGGTCTTACGTGAAACCCAATGATACTTTCGGTGTCGCTGCACTCCGTGAAGGCCTCATTCTCGGTATTGACGGGCGAAACACTCGCCGTCCCAATGGCTGGGATGGTCGCGTCACAGTTACCTTCGAGGTGAAAAGTTCGAACGGCACTTCATCCGATGATGTGATGCTCCGCATCGCACCAGTTCTTACTCATACCCATCTCGACTTCGTAGAGCAGGTTTTCGGTGCCAAAGCAAATGACTCCTTCGCTCCTTGGCTCAACATGTTCAACAAGGTTTACCAGCAAACCGTTGCGAAAATTGGACTGAAGGAGGACATTTTCTTTTTCTCTGGTGACGATGACAACTGGGTCATGGTGCAAGACGTCATGGAGCCAGGATTTGCCTCGATGCCCGGCCCAGATGGCCCCATCACGTTGCGCATCATGATCCGCTCTCCACAAGATGAACGCGTTACGGGAAGGCAACTCTTCGAAATTTACCGTGATACGGGTATTGGCGCGGTGCAGCAACTGGGTGGTGATCGTGATGAAATTAACTCTGGGGGCAACATCGAGACGATTCCACCCTACGAGTTCAACGGCATTTCTTGGCCGGCTGGTCGAATTATTCTCGGAAACCATGCCCAGAAGGTGCATCATCTGCTTCCATTCTTCCAAGCACAGGAGACCCAGAACCCACTTCTTCTCGACACGGATTGGCTGGTTGCTGGTCACGTTGATGAATTCATACAGTTCTTGCCCGCTGACTCCCCTCGAGGTTGGGTCGTTATGGCCAACGACCCATTGGCTGGAGTTACAATGCTACAGAAGCTCAAGGACAATGGACACGGATCACTCAGCGTTCTCTCTCGCAAGAATGACACTACATCATTCCCCGATTGCAAGGAAGGATTTCTATGCCCCGCTACCCCCGTGGACACTACAACTATCAACCAGGCTCTAGCAGGTAAAGATTTTATCTCCGTGCAACAGCGCTGCGCCGAACGGATCGCGGGAAATCTGAGAATCCTCAAAGAAGCTACAGGCGTGACTGATGCGGAAATTCTCCGCATGCCATCACTATTCAATAACTTGTTCAGCGATGTCTCTTCACCCAGACCCTTAAATACGACATCTGAGCTGAAAGTGACTTCAGTCTTTCCTGGACCGATCAATGGCCTTGTTATGACTGGTTTTGATACTTACATTGCTCCAAACCCTTGGGGCCCTGTGGTTAATGGGACTGACGTTCTTGCGGAAGCTGTCAGAGCCCTATATGCTAAGGTCAAACTCGATGTCATTTTCCTGGATGATTGGAATTCGCACCATAGCCAGAACGGAGAAATTCACTGTGGCACTAATTCAGCGCGGAATATGGAAGTTGAATGGTACTAAGTCCGGGGCTGCGATTCTAGCCTACGCCTTTTGTCGTCACTGTGGAGTGCTTTAGAGTTTTGCTTGATAATGCATGAATCTATGTTGTTTTTATGTCATACTCTGTGACGGTTGTTGTTATTGCTGTTACAGCCTAGGTATTGTAGCTGGTAGGAAATTTGGTAGAATAATAGCGCTAATTGCCTTTCCGTATACATAGTCATTGCGTATATAACGTGGTTTACAAGCGAGTGGGCACCTCACCAACTTTGCGCACCTATTCAAGCGTACAACTCAACAACACAGTAGAGTAGCGTAGATATATTGATATATTAAATCAAGCAGCATCTACTGTATCATTTTTACATGTACGTGAGTTGTGCCCAGTCTCTCTGCACCTCTTGCAGCGCGCGCGAGCCTGGCGACTCAGGCCTGATCGCTCTCCATCTTGACGCCGTTCACTAACTTGACGCTGCACAGCCTCTCTCTAAGCGAGTATATCCTCTCCTTATCCCTTTGTTAAGACTCCTTGTATCTGAATCCGCTTCTTCTTCCGTGATCTACGCTTACTAGCTGCCTTATTAGCTCTCTTAAGACTAGAGATCTAATCGCGTATTAACTTATGTTACGGTAGTAACAAGGGAAAGCCAATTCGAACCAATCAGCCCTACCACGGATAATGACAACACATACGACCCATGGGGCAACGAACTTGACTGGGAAGCCAACCACAACAGGGACACGTGATGAATTCGCGATTCGCGACCTTGGCAAACACGAAGCACGAATTCGTGCACGTGATGAATTCGCGATTCGCGATCTTGGCAAACACGAAGCACGAAGCCAGCCAAGAAGCATAGGTATATAGTCAGTAGCAATGCGCATCATTAAGATGGCATCGGCAATTCAATCCTTTGACCACGGAACGCCAATACAAGACAGTTGCAAAACATCTTCTATTGTTCACAGTTATTGCAGATCACCCCTAAGCTTTCACTATCACCTCGTAATCTACCAACCCCCTTCAAGACAGGCACCTGTAGTCGACGACAGGCGGCCCGTTACACCTTGCCAATTTGGTTATTGCGAGAAGCGAAGCGTAAGTAGCGCACAGTCTAACTAACACGATAGCAGAAAGCTCAACAAGCAAAGCCCCTAGGAGCAGTTATAAGTTAGACAGCACTACATAAGAAACGATCAAGGATCGCATAAACAAACTAATTAACGACAAAGAAGATATAAAGATAGTAATCAACGCCTTAGAAACATAGAACAAGAAACTACAAGATTATACAAAACAGAACAAAGTACAAATCAAAGCCATTATCAAAGGACAAAACTAGATAGAACTAATCACGCAACGCCTAGAGATAAGCGCAACAAAGAAACTACTAAAGATACCCGTACTTAAAAAGTTTAATAGAATAAAAGAAAAACTAAGACCCTTTATCGCATTAGTATAACTCTAGATAGATATACAAGTACTACACTTTAACATAGAAGAAAAGAAGGTAATATATATTAGATTACACCTCAAAGAAGACGCAATAAGATAGTACAAGCCTTATTAGATAGATTACACGATATACTCTCTAATAACACAAAAAGACGAAACTAGAGCTATCTTCAAAAGTTACGAATACTTTACTAAACAAATAAGAGCAGCATTTAGAGACACAGATATTACCTAACAAGCTAAAGAGTAACTAGAAAAGCTTATATAGAATTAGAGTATTCTAAAGTACGTATTATAGTTTAAACAACTATTACAAAATATAGAATAGAACGAGTTAGCCTTAATATTATAATTTAAACAAGGACTTAACTCTAAAATCTAATACAAGATAATATATATAGAGAAACTACGAACACTAGAAGCTCTAAAGTAATAGGTAATATAAATTAACAATAATCTTTAAGAATAGAAGAAGAACAAATATAGAGGTTACACCTAGAACTATAATAAGGGAGACCCTATAGTCCTTAACGCTAACAAAGATAGAAAGAAGAAAAAGAACAAAGACTTTACGTACTTTAACTATAGCAAACTAGGCTACTATACAAGGAATTATAGATCTAAGTTAAAGAAAGATATAGCATATTACAAATATAGAAAACTAAGACACTTTATAAAAGACTATAAGAATAAAGACCTAAAGAAAGAAACTTAGTTAAAAATAACTAAAAAGAAGAAGGAAGCACTATAAGCATAGGCTAAACCTTAAGAGAAAGTAGCTAGGAGTAAAGAAGTACAACATATAATACTCTATTAGACCTTTTATTATAATAACAACTACTATATATATCTTTCTAGTAAATAAAGAGTAGTATAGTTCCTATAGAAGTATAGATATAGAGTAGTAGTAATAAAGGAAGATAGAATAAAAGCTTAGCTAAAAGATATAGCCTAAGTAATAGACTTACTAACAGAAGATTTAGAAGGGGAAGAGCCCCTAGTACTATTAATCTAAGCTAATAAACTAGTACTAGATAAAGAGACTACTATAGCTCTCTCTAAAGGACTATAAGGAAGTAAGAGACAAGTTAGTATAAGAGATATAGAATATACCTAGCTAATAATACATAGTTATAACAGCTATACTACAATAGATATAGAGGAATAAGACAAAGAATAGAAGTTTATTTAGAAATACTTACTAGTTATAAGTATAGAGGAAGCGTATAAAGACTAGAAAGAACGTAATCCTAAAGAAATAAAGTTTATACTATTTTAAGAATAGATAAAGTAATATATAGTTGTAGTAAGAAGAATACCTATATAAAAAGAATAGTAATACCTTATAAGAGAGACGCGATAGATTAACAAAGCCTACACACTAAGAATACTAGTAGTGTACTATATCCTAATAATAGATACACCTAGTAGAAGTAAATACTAGGAAGGAGATAACAAAATAATAGACCTAAAACATCTAGTACACTTTAAAGTATTATAGATATTATACCTAGACAAGAATTATATTATATATAGAAACCCTAAAGCAAACAACAACGTATAGCCTATAAAGAGAGGAGGCTATAACTATATAAGAGTAATTATAGTAGAAGATATCTAAGAATAGGAAATAACCCTAGAAGATAGATATATAGTAGTAAGACCTAGCCTAAAATTATCTAAGAAATATATCTAAGGAGGACTATAGTACAAATATATATACGACAAGTATCTAAAACACGAAGAATATAAACTTAAAGTAGGCCTATAGCCCTAGAAAGATAGACAATTCAATAAACTACTAAAGTAAGAAAGGCTAGAAGGTATAGGAGGCCTACACATTACAAAAACAGGTATATACTAAAGAAAGAAAGTATAATTAATAATTAATAGTAGAGCTACGAGAAACTTTATATTAAAGAAGTTTGTAGAAATATAGGGAATAAAGTATATAATAAAGAAATACCCTCGATAACTAAGTACGATTAAAGGAAAACTATTTTAGGAACTAATATAGTTTAAGATAGTACCTTTAATACTAAGGTTAGAAGGACTAGAAATCTAGAACATAGTTATAGATATAACAACAATTAATAATAAACAAGATATAATATTAGGTATGCTATAGTTATAAATAACTAACCTACACATTAATTAGAGAATAGGAAAAATTAGTTATAGTAAAACTAATACACTAAAAGCTAATATAAGTACCTATAAAGGAGAATTCCTAGAAGAATACAAGAAATAGGAAAAGTAGCTTATAGAGCTAGAAGACTACCTTCTAGAACACTAACTATAGGACTTAGTAATAGAAATAGAAGAAGAAAAGAACGTAAGATAGAGCCTAGTCTACTAAAAAATAGAAGAAGAATCTAAGATTAAACGATTATTTATACAAAATGTAATAAAGAAAGGATAGATAAGAGAATCTAAATCCTTAGTAGTATATAGATTAATATTTATAGACAAAAAAGAGATAAGTAATAAAAGACTCTACGTAGATTTTAGAAAAACTAACATAATTACAAACAAGAACTAATACCTACTACTACAAATAGATAAAATGTAAGATAGGCTATAAAAAGTAAAGATCTTTACAAAACTAGATATATAAAACGCATACTACTAGATTAGAATTAAGAAAAGAGACGAGTAGAAAATAGTGTTTAGAATACAATACAGACTATATAAATACTTAGTTATACTATTTAGCTTAATAAATGCACTAGTAGCATTCTAAGAAAGAATTAATATAGTACTAAGAGAGTACTTAGATATATTTACATTTATATACTTAGACAACATCCTTATATTCTTAGAAGTAGAGGAAGAACACGTACAATATATATATAAAGTACTAAAGAAACTAGTAGAAGCTAAAATATTTCTTAAGATAAGAAAATGCGAGTTCTATACAAAGGAAACAGATTTCCTTAGATTTATTATTAAACTAGGAAAAATCAAGATTAACCTAGAAAAGATTAACTTAATTAACGAATAGCCAACACTAAAGAATATAAAAGAGGTATAACAATTTTATAGGCTAGCTAACTTTTGTAGAAAGTTAATAGTAGGATAGTCTAAAGATATAGAACTAATAACAAGGCTTATAAAAAAGGACACGCTATTTAAATAGATAAAAGAATATAATAAAGTATTTAATAAGATTAAAAAGAAGTTTATAGAAAACCTAGTTATTAGAATATACAACCTAGACCTACTAGTAATAGTAAAAACAGACGCATCTAACTTAGTCTATAGAATAGCACTAATACAAGAAGACCTAGAGACTAAAAAGGAACACTTAGTTAAATACTTCTCTAAGAAGATAAAAATAGTAGAACTTAATTACCTAATCTATAACAAAGAGATACTAGTAATCTACAAAGTATTTAAATAATAGAGAGTATACCTATAAAGAGTAAAGTACTAGACAAAGGTCTATATAGACTACAAGAATCTTATAGGATTTATAACAAATAAAGAATTATTACAACGCTATACAAGATAGTAGGAATACTTATTAATATTTAATATAGAAATTATATACATAAAAGAGAAAGATAACTAATTTGTAGACGCTCTAAGTAGAAGACTAGACTTACAAGAAGAAGTAAGCGCTACTAGTATAGTTCTAGTTAAGAACGAAGAAGGATATTTAGTCCTAAACACACCTAAGATAGCTACAACACTTAAGAAGATAAGTAACAAGCTAAACGAATAGATTTAGAAAATAATACAAGAAGTATCTAAAGAAATAGAGAAACTTAAAATCTAAGACGGATTTACATAAGTATATAGAAGAATATATATTCTAGGAAAAATTTAAAGGGAATTTATACGACAATTCTATAAATTACTAGTATATAGTTACTAAGGCATTAAGAAAACATTAGATAGACTACTACGAGATTACTATATTCTAAAAGTAAGATAACTAGTAATAGAGGTACTATAAGACTATATAGAATATTAAAAGAATAAATATAATAGATATATACTATATAGAATACTATAACTAGTAGAAGTACTAGAATAACTATAGAGAGTTATTACAATAGACTTTATTACAAAGTTACCTAAGTCTAAAGATCTAATATTAGGAGTTAAATATAATAGAATCTTAATAATAGTAGATAAACTTACGAAGTATATATACTTTAGACTATATAAGGAAAAAAGTAGGATAGAGGTCGCTATATACTAGGTTCTAGGAACTATAATTAGTTAATATAGACTACTAGATAAGATTATTATAGATAGAGATATATAATTTATATTAAAACTATAGGGAACGATAATAGCGTAATTAGGAATATAATACGTAATATCTACAGTATATTATCTATAAATAGACAGATAGTTAGAACGAATAAATTAGATAGTAGAATAATACCTAAGATGCTACCTTAACTATAACTAGAACAATTAGGTATAGCTACTACCTATAGCACAATTAGCATATAATAGCGTAAAGAATATAGTAATAGGAGTATTACCTTTTTTCGCAAACTATAGATTTGAACCTAACGTATACTAGACACTAAGAAATTAGATATCTTAGTCTCTAAGAGGAGAAAACTTTACTAATAGACTTAGAGATATACACGACTAATTAAGATAGAATATAGAATTCCTATATAATTAAATAGCAAAGTACTATAATAAAAAGTATAAGGAAGGACCCTAATTTAGAGAAGGAGAAAAAGTATAGTTAGTACGAAAGAATATTAAAAGCAAACAACCTAGTTTAAAATTAGACTACGTTAAGATAAGACTATACAAGATTAAAAGAAAAGTTACACTAGTTATATTTAAACTAAAACTACTAAATAAGATAAAGATATACCTAACCTTCTATATAGCGCTACTTAAGACAGTACTATAGAACGTAGAACTACTAGTGTATAAAATAGATATATATAGAGAATAAGAAAAATAAGAAGTTAGAAAAATCCTAGTATACTAGTTCCGTAATAGTAGAAGCTACTACCTAGTAGAATAGATAGGTATAGACAAAAAAGGACAACTATAGGAAGAAACATAGGAACTAGAAGACAACCTTAACTACCCTAAGAAACTAAAGGACTTCTAAAATTAAAACCTTCTAGAGCGCCTTGTAGTAAATTAAGAAAACTAACGATACTACTACTAGATAGAGAGGCGTTAGGAACGCCTAATACAATAGGAGCTAGAGCAGCCTAAACTGTATCTTTAAGGTCTATCTCGGCCTCTAAGGCACGAGACTATTTAGACAATTTAGCGTTATTATAAGCCTTTATCTTATAAAGACGCTTAATACAAGAATAAAGATCTACTAGCTTACAAAGAGTTAGCTTACGCTTAGCCTTAGCTACTACAAGCTATAATAATAGTATCTCTTAAGCCTAGTTAACAGCTTACCCTATATAACTTAGCAAGAAGAGACTACATAGAAATCGAATACTTATATTCTATAAGAAAAACGCTAGATAGAGTGTACTTGTATTAAATATTAGCTAGAATATACTCGTTATAGTGTTTACTATCCTTTAAAGACACGAGGCACGTAAGTTTTAGCTAAGCATAATAGGAGTAAGGAAATATTTTAACTCTATTACGAGTAACACGAGTAACAAGAAGAAGTTTATTGCGATTAGAACGTAAAGATATAAAGAATAATAAAGAACTAGAGATAAACGAAGAAACTAGACTAATAACCTTAGGCCTAGGGTAGAGAAATAAGAACCTGCCTAAAGAGGGGAATAGTATTATAGTAGTAACAAGGGAAAGCTAATTTAAACTAATTAGCCCTACTATAGATAATAACAACACATACAACCTATAGGGCAACAAACTTAACTAGGAAGCTAACTATAATAGGGACACGTAATAAATTCGCGATTTGCAACCTTAGTAAATACGAAGTATAAATTCGTGCACGTAATAAATTTGTAATTTGCGATCTTAGCAAATATAAAGTATAAAGCTAGCTAAGAAGTATAGGTATATAGTTAGTAGTAATACGCATTATTAAGATAGTATTAGCAATTCAATCCTTTAACTATAGAACGCTAATACAAGACAGTTGTAAAATATCTTCTATTATTTACAGTTATTATAGATTACTTCTAAGCTTTTACTATTACCTCGTAATCTACTAACCTCTTTTAAGACAGGCACCTATAGTTAACGACAGGTAGCCTATTACAACTTAGCTAATAGTATTATTTTATAAGCTCCCTTTTTAAGTTAATTAATTATATTAATAATTAGTACTAGTAATAAGCTCTTATACTAGCGTACGCACTTACGTATAAGTATTAACTAAGCCTTTAGCTTACGTACGTTACTTAGCGTACAAGGTACCTAAAGAACCTCTAGTAGAGTAGCTAGAGTAGGTATATAGAGCTAAATATTAAGTCTTAAGATAACTACTTCTAGCTAGAGTAGAATAAAGCTAGTAGCTTAAAAAGCTAAGTAAATATTTATTCTTATAAAAGCTTATTTAAAAGCTATATAAAAAGCTAGTAAGAATTTAAGTTTAGTAATATAATTAATATAGTTCTAGATTAAGCTCTTAACTTAATAGCTATATACTATCTTTAATAGAGAGAAGTAGTTAATATTAAGAAGCTAAAGTAAGTAAGATAAGTAAGCTAGTATATAAAGCGTATAGATATTATTCTCTTTATAGATTTTATAGAACTTAAGAGTATAGTAGCTCTTAAAACTATTAAGTATAAGTAGCTAATATATACTAACTACTTAGTTCTTTATATACTTATTAAAGTACCTAAGCTAGTTAAGAGTAATCTTATCTATTATCTAGCTATTTTTACTAATTATAATAGCCTAGTCTTATAAGATATAGTCTTTCTTATACTAAGTAGTAAGGTAGTATTTACTAGTAAAGATAAAGAATAGTAAGACTATCTAGCTAGTAGTATTAATTACCTAGATTAATATTACCTACTTATAATTACCTAGCTAAATAGCCTTTAGCTAGCTTCTCTTCTCTAACCTAGTAATAATAAGTTAAGTCTAAATCTTACTTATTATAAAGCTAGCTTTATTAAAGTTATAAATATCTTTATTAGCTATTTTATATATAGCTTTTATATACTATACTAGCTTAAACTAGTAACTTATAGAAGCTAGATTTTATATAAAGCTTACTACCTATTATATATATAATTAAAATATATTATAGGACTATCTATACACTTAATAAAGTTATATACCTAGTATATACTAATAAAGCTACCTCTATACTAAGTAAGTAGTTTATTAGCTATTTTACGTATAGTAGCTAGAGATAGAGTAAAACTATAAGAATCTAGATTAAAAATATAATTAACTATTACTTCTTCTTCTAGCTAGCTAAGCTTTCTTAAGTTAGGCTAGTAAATATATTAGGTAGGGATACTAGCACGTTAGTAATTAAGTGTAGTTCGCGATATATTAAAGGTCTAGCTAGTAGTATTCTTAGTCTTTATCTAATTTAAGTTAAGAGCTAAGATAGTAAGCTAAATACTTACTTCTTTTAAGAGTAATTAAGAAGTATTACGTAAAGCTATTATATATTAGAGATAATATTATAGCTATAACAAGAGAAAGCTAATTAGAGCCTATTAGCCCTACTATAGACAATAACAACACGTATAATCTATAAGGTAATAAACTTAACTAAAAAGCTAACTATAATAGAGACACGTAATAAATTTATAATTTGCGATCTTAGTAAATATAAAGTATAAAGCTAAGTACGTAATAAATTTATAATTTACGATCTTAGTAAACACGAAGTACAAAGCTAGCTAAGAAGCCTAGGTATATAGTTAGTAGTAATATATATTATTAGGATAGTATTAGTAATCTAATCTCTAACCTAGAATACTAATACTTAATATTGTATATATAAATCAACTATTATTTATAGTTATTACTAATTACTACACTAGCCTTTATTATTATCTCCTAATCTACTAATACCTCTAAAGAGTTGCTAGAAAGTTAACCCTAGTAGACCTATTACACCTTACTAATTTAGTTATTAAGAGAAGTAAAGTATAAGTAACGTATAGTCTAGCTAATATAATAGTAGAAGGTTTAACTATAAAAAGGGTTAAAGTACTCCTAAGTAGTTACAAGTTAGATAATATAGTATAGAGGGATATTAAGAACTATTTAAATAACTTAATTTCTAAGAAAGAAGATATAAAGATAGTAATTAACGCCTTAGAAACCTAAAATAAGAAACTCTAGGAATATACAAAATAGAATAAAGCTTAAATTAAAGTAGTTATTAAAGAATAAAACTAGATAGAACTAATTATATAAAGACTAGAAATAAGCGTAATAAAGAAACTACCTAAGATACTTGTCTTTAAGAAGTTTAATAGAATAAAGGAAAAACTAAGACCTTTTATAGTATTAGTATAACTCTAGATAGATATATAAGTACTATACTTTAATATAGAAGAAAAGAAGGTAATATATATTAGAATGTACCTAAAAGAAGATATAATAAGATAGTTTAAGCCCTATTAGATAGACTATACAATATACGCCCTAATAATATAAAAAGATAAAACTAGAGCTATTTTTAGAAGTTATAAATACTTTACTAGATAAATAAGAGTAGCGTTTAAAGATATAGATATTACCTAATAAGTAAAAAAAAAACTTAAAAGACTTATATAATAAAAGAGTATCCCTAAATATATATTATAGTTTAAATAATTATTATAGAATATAGAATAGAATAAATTAGCCTTAATATTACAATTTAAATAAAAACTAAATAAAAAAATCTAATACGAGATAATCTATATAGAGAAACTAAGAATACTAGGAGCCTTAAAATAATAAGTAATATAAATTAATAATAACCTTTAAGAATAGAAAAAAAACAAGTATAGTAGCTAACCTAGAAACTAGGACGTTAGAGACCCTATAATCCTTAACGCTAATAAGGATAAGAAAAAGAGGAAGAATAAAGACTTTACATACTTTAACTATAGTAAGAAAAGCTACTATATAAAAGACTACTAATTATAAAAGAAAAAAGATATAGTATACTATAAATATAAGAAACTAAGACACTTTATAAAAGACTATAGAAGTAAAAACTATAAGAAAGATAAAGAAATATAGTTAAAGATAACTAAAAGTAAGAAAGAAGTACTAAAAGTATAAGCTAAACCTTAAGAGAAGGTAGCTAGAAGTAAAGAAATATAATACGTAATACTTTACTAGACTTTTTATTATAAAGATAACTACTATATATATCTTTCTAGTAAGTAAAGAGTAAGATACTTCTTATAATAGAGAAATAGAGTAGTAGTAATAAAAGAAAGAATAAAAGTATAGCTAGAAGAAATAGCGTATATAATAAACCTACTAATAGAAGACTTAAAAAAAGAAGAACTCTAGATTCTATTAATCTTAGTAAAAGGACTAGTACTAGATAAAGAGACTACTATAGCTTCCTCTAAAGAACTATAAAGAGGTAAGAAATAAGCTAGTATAAGAGGTATAAAATACGCCTAGCTAGATATATATAGCTATAATAGCTATATAATAATAGATATAGAGGAATAAAACAAGTAATAGAAGTTTATTTAGAAATACTTACTAGTTATAAGTATAGAGGAAGTGTATAAAGACTAGAAAGAACGTAATCTTAAAGAAATAAAGTTTATACTATTTTAGAAATAGATAAAATAATATATAGTTATAGTAGGAAGGATACCTATATAAAAGGAATAGTAGTTCTTTATAAGAAAAACGCAATAGATTAATAAAGCCTATATACTAAGAATACTAGTAGTATACTATATCTTAATAATAGGTATACCTAAGAAAGATAAATACTAGGAAGGGGATAATAAAATAATAAACCTAAAATATCTAGTATACTTTAAAGCGTTATAGATATTATACCTAGATAAGAATTATATTATATATAGAAACCCTAAAGTAAATAATAGTATATAGCTTATAAGAAGAAGAGGCTATAACTATACAAGAGTAATTTTAGTAGAAGATATCTAAGGATAGGAAATAATCCTAGAAGAAGGTTACGTAGTAGTAAAACCTAGACTAAAACTATCTAAGAAATGCGTCTAAGGAGGGCTATAGTATAAATATACAAATAATAAATATCTAAAATATAAAGAATATAAACTTAAATTAGGACTATAGCCTTAGAAGAATAGATAATTTACAAAACTACCTAAGTAAGAATAGCTAGAAAGTATAAGAGGCCTATATATTACAAAGATAGGTATATACTAAAGAAAGAAAGTATAATTAATAATTAATAGTAGAGCTACAAGAAACTTTATATTAAAGAAGTTTATAGAAATATAAAGAATATATTATATAACAAAGAAGTACCCTTAATAATTAAGTATAATTAAAAGAAAACTATTCTAAGAACCTATTAGGTTTAAGATAGTTCTCTCTATACTAGAACTAGAAGAGATAATAATAAAAAATATAGTTATAGATATAATAATAATTAATAATAAACAAGATATAATATTAAGAATACTATAGTTATAGATAACTAACCTATATATTAATTAGAGAATAAGCAAAATTAACTACTACGAGATAGATATATTAAAAGCTAATATAAATACTTATAAAGGAGAATTCCTAGAAGAATATAAGAAATAGGAAAAATAGCTTATAGAACCTAAAGACTATCTTCTAGAATATTAGCTATAGGATTTAGTAATAAACCTAAGAGAAAATAAAGATATAGGATAGAGCCTAGTCTATAGAAAAATAGAAGAAGAATCTAAAGTTAAATAAGTATTTATTAAAAACGTAATAAAGAAAAGATAGATATAAGAATCTAAGTCCTTAGTAGTATATAGACTTATTTTTATAGATAAAAAGGAGATAAGTAATAAAAGACCTTACGTAGATTTTAAGAAAACTAATACCCCCTACTATAAATAGATAAAATATAAGATAGACTATAAAAGGTAGAGATCTTTACAAAACTAGATATCTAGAACGCCTACTACTAGATTAGAATTAAGATAGGTAATAAATAGAAAATAGTATTTAGAATACAATATAGACTATATAAATATATAGTTATACCTTTTAGATTAATAAATATACTAGTAGCCTTTTAAGAAAGAATTAATATAGTACTAAGAGAGTACTTAGACGTATTTACATTTATATACTTAGACAACATCTTTATATTCTTAGAAATAGAAGAAGAACACGTATAATATATATACAAGGTACTAAAGAAACTAGTAGAAAATAAACTATTTCTTAAGATAAGAAAATACAAATTCTTTACAAAAGAAATAGATTTCCTTAGATTTATTATAGAGCTAGGAAAAATTAAGATCGACTTAGGAAAGATTAAGTTAATTATTAAATAGCTAATACTAAAAAACCTAAAAGAATTATAATAATTTTATAGGTTAGTAAACTTTTATAGAAAGTTAATAGTAGGATAGTTTAAAGATATAGAGCTAATAACAAGACTTATAAAGAAGAATACACTATTTAAATAGATAAAAGAATATAATAAAGTATTTAATAAGATTAAAAGAAAGTTTATAAAAAATCTAGTTATTAGAATATATAACCTAGACCTACTAGTAATAATAAAAATAGATATATCTAACTTAGTCTATAAAATAGTATTAATATAAGAAGACCTAAGGACTAAATAAGAATACTTAGTTAAATACTTCTCTAAGAAAATAAAAACAGTAGAGCTTAACTACTTAATTTATAATAAAGAAATACTAGCAATTTATAAAGTATTTAAGTAATAGAGAGTATACTTATAAAGAGTAAAATACTAAATAAAGGTCTATATAGACAATAAGAATCTTATAAGATTTATACTAAATAAGGAATTATTATAATACTATATAAGATAGTAGGAATTCCTATTAATATTTAATTTTAAAATTATATATATAAAAGGGAAAGATAACTAATTTATAGATACTTTTAGTAGAAGACTAGACTTATAAAAAGAAGTAAACGCTACTAGTATAGTTCTAGTTAAGAATAAAGAAGGATATTTAGTCCTAAATATACCTAAAATAGCTATAACACTTAAAAGAAAGAGTAATAAGCTAAATAAATAGATTTAGAAAATAATATAGAAAGTATCTAAAGAAATAGAAAAACTAGAGATCTAAGAAAGACTTATATAAGCCTATAGAAGAATATATATTCTAAGGAAAATCTAGAGAGAATTTATATAACAATTCTGTAAGTTACTAGTATATAGATATTAAGGAATTAACAAAACCCTAGATAGATTACTAAGAGACTACTACGTTCTAAAAGTAAAACAACTAGTAATAGAGGTACTACAAGATTATATAGAATACTAAAGAAATAAGTATAATAGATATATACTATATAGAATACTATAACTAGTAGAAGTACTAGAATAACTATAAGGAGTTATTACAATAGACTTTATTACAAAGTTACTAAAATTAAAAGATTTAATATTAAGAGTTAAGTATAATAAAATTCTAATAATAGTAGATAAACTTATAAAGTACTTATACTTTAGACTATATAAAGAGAAAAGTAAGATAGAAGTTACTATATACTAGGTTCTAGGAACTATAATTAGTTAATATAGACTACTAGACAAAATTATTATAGATAGAGATATAAGATTTATATTAAAACTATAGAGAATAATAATAGCGTAATTAGGAATATAATATATAATGTCTACTATATATTACTTATAAATAGATAGATAATTAGAATAAATAAATTAGATAGTAGAATAATACTTAAGATACTACCTTAACTACAACTAGAATAACTAGGTATAGTTATTACCTATAGTATAGTTAGTATACAATAGCGCAAAGAATATAGTAATAAGAGTATTACCTTTTTTTATAAATTATAGATTTAACCCTAATATATATTAGATACTAAAAAATTAGATATCTTAGTCTCTAAAAGGAGAAAACTTCGCTAATAGACTTAAAGATATATATAATTAATTAAGACAAGATATAGAATTTTTATATAAGTAGATAGTAAAATACTATAATAAAAAATATAAAGAAGGACCCTAATTTAAAGAAAGAGAAAAAGTATAGTTAGTATAAAAAAACATTAAGAGTAAAAAACTAAGTTCTAAATTAGATTACGTTAAAATAAGACTATATAAAGTAGAGAAGAAAGTTATACTAGTTATATTTAAACTAAAGCTACTAAGTAAAATAAGGATATACTTAACTTTCTATATAGTACTACTAGAAAAAGTACTATAAAACGTAAAACTACTAGTATACAAAGTAGATATATATAGAGAATAAGAAGAATAGGAAGTTAAAGAAATCCTAGTATACTAGTTCTATAATAGTAGGAACTACTACTTAGTAAAATAGATAAGTATAAATAAGGAAGAACAACTATAGGAAAATATATAAGAACTAGAAGATAATCTTAATTACTTTAAGAAACTAGAGGAGTTCTAAAATTAAAATCTCCTAGAGCGCCTTGTAGTAAACTAAGAAAATTAGCACTACTAGTAATAAATAAAAAGATACTAGGAACGCCTAATATAATAGGAGCTAGAGTAGCCTCTACTACGTCCTTAAAGTCTATTTTAGTATTAAGTCCTTAGAACTAGTAAAGGTAACAAGAGCAAGTAGGCTTCTATAAGATAGGTAAGGTTAATAAATAAGTTAGTTACTTAACTTAATTAATAGTTAGCTCTTATTAGAGTATTACAAGGTATATAAGTATTAATAAGTAGATAAGAATCTAATTAAAGTATTAGTTGTAATACTCTATTAGGATAAGAGGTAAAGAAGAGATTAAATACAATAGTCTATAAAGGTCTATCGACGTTCCTATATACTTACTATCTAGCGTTTATTTTTAAGTACTTACTCTAGAGCGTTTGCTCTAGAGCGCTTATTCTAGAGTGTTTACTCTAAAGCGTTTACTCTAGAGCGTTTACTACTAAATAGTTATATATTTAGCTACGCTGTATTACCTAGCCTAATCGCGTATAATATAACAGCTTACCTACTACTTAGTATTGTAACACTATCTTCTTTTCTTACGCTAAGTCTATCCTTAGGCCTAGACCTCTATTAGCTAGGTCTAGCTTATAAGTAGTTTACCCTACCTTCTAGTTAAAAACTATCTTACTATAATATTACCTCCTTTATAGTCTTATAAACTTTATTTCTTATTAGAAATCTTTACTATAAACTATGTTTTAAAAACACTTTATCTATATTATTCTTTCTTAGGTATTCTTTATTTTGTTATACTAGATTCTACTCTAAAGTATACTAAGTATACTTATATAAGGTGTCTTTACGTTAGTATAACTTAAGAGTCTCTTAATTAAACTTATAAAGAGTTCTATAAAAAAGTTAATAATAATAAAAAACTTCTTACTATTATTATTAATTATTTACTACGTAATAAGAAAATATTAAAATCTACTAAAGAGCGTGCTCGCTATAAGGCCTTATACCTAGCGTTAGAGTTAGAGTAGGAAGGTAATAAGGTCTTAGCGTAAGTTCTTAACTATTCTACTACTACTATTAATATCGCCTCCTCTCCTACTATCTAGTCTACTATTAGCTTATTAGATAAATTTATTATAACTAAAGGCGCTTTATAAGCTCTACGCAGTTAAGTTTATTATAGAACTTTCTTCTACTAATATATCTATTATATCCTAGCTATAGCTTTATATATCCTATATATCCTAGTATATTATACTTATTTCTTACTTTCTTAAGCATCTACTAATAATTCTATAGATTAGCTTTAGGTTCCTATATATTTTTACTTACTAGGTAGCCTTTCTATTTTACTAGCTACTCCTAGAGAAACTATATACTTTAGAAGGCGTTACGTCCTATTTCTTAATATCTCTATAGGTCTTTAACTTTAAACTTGTTGTCTTCCTCCTTCTAATATTAGAATTGTTGCTATACTAGTATTTTTTACTTAGCTAGTTCTAGTAAGCTTATATAGAACTTAGGGTATACCTTAGTATCTTTAGGTAGTTCTAGTGTTTTTATTACTAGCCTATTATCTTCCTTAACTAAAAATAGTCTAACCTTAATATAGTCTAATCCTTTACTAGGTTACTTTATCTATAGATTCTTTATATAAAGATACGCTTTATCCCTTTCTTTTAGCTAAGGTACTATTTTTTATTTTTAATTAATATATAAAATACTTTATTTCTAAGCTTTTTTTAGTTTTTATCTTATCTCTTTATAGAGTTCTTATATATCTTTAACTCTAACTAATACTACTTCTATCTTAGGTCCTAGTAGTATTCTTTTAAATAAATTAGGGTATATCTTATAGTTTATAAAATATAGTATTTTACCTATTACTTCTAAGTACTTGTTATTGTATACTAATTGTGCTATAGGTAATAGTAATACCTAATTATTCTACTTCTAATTACTATAAATCCTTAAGTATATTTTTAATATTCTATTAGTCTATTCTATTTATCTATCTATCTATAGATAATAGGCTATTAATAGCTTTCTTTTTGTCTTTATTACTATAAGTAGCGTTATCTAGTAGTTAAATATAAAAAGCTTATCTCTATCGCTAATAATACTCTTTAGTATCTTATATCTCTATATTAGTACGTCTAGTAGCACGTATCCTAGCTAATCTACTATATAGTTACTTTAGAATTTCTCTATCTTAGCGTATTTTGTAAATTAGTCTATAATTACTATTATTATATTATATCCTATTCTTATTACTAAGTCCTTTAACGTTAGTAGTCTTATAATAAAGTCTATCGCAATATCTATCTATAGTTCTTCTAGTATCTTAATTACTTACATTTCTTTATAGGGTGTATATATCTTGTACTTATTCTTCTAGTAATCTACGCATTCTTTAATAAACTACGTTACTTTCTCTTTTATCTTACTAAATCTATAATTCTTCTAGATTAGTTCTATAGTTTATACAATCTCTAAGTACTTATATACTAAGTTATTATAGTATTATTATATAATTACTTTTTATAATTCTTCTAGAACCTTGTTTATAATTCTAACTAAGTTGTTAATTTCTTATTCTTTTACTAGTTGTATATTTAGTACTAGGTATCTTTATCTATTATCTTAGAGTATAGCTTCTTCTACTACATATCTCTTTCCTATAATATTATATCTTTAGCTAAGCGCGTCTACTTAGCTATTTTCCTTACCTAGTATATACTAGATCTTAAATTTGTACTATCTTAGTAGTTCTAACTATTATATCTACTTATCCTTTAACTTCTTACTTGTTATAAAGTATATTAGGTTCTTGTAATCTATCTTAATAATTACTTTTACTACGCTTTTAGTATACGCTCTCTAATATTTAAGTATATTAACTATTATAAGTAGCTCCTTATTATATACATTATATCTTTCTTCTTATTTTATAAACTTCTCTAAATAGTATATAATTAGATACTATTTCCCTTTATACTCTTGTAGCGCTATTACTTTATAAGCTAGATTAGATATATCTATTTTAATAACTAGGGTCTTGTTACTATAAAATTACTTTAGAACTAGTAGTATAGTATAGGCTTACTTAAGTTCCTTATAGGCTTATTTTTACTCTACTCTTTATTCTTATATTATATCTTTCTTTATAAGCTTTATAAGTAGTAGTACCTTTTTAGAAAATCTTTTTATAAAGTATTAGTTAAAGTTAATAAATCTTAGGAATAATTGTACATCTTTAACTATCTTAGGTTCTTTCTATTCCTTTACTACTTTAATCTTTTCTTAGCTTATCTTAACTTTATTAATACCTATTATATATCCTAGAAACTTTACTTCTATCTTATACTATTTATACTTCTCTAGCTTTAGTTGTAGGTTATATTAGCCTAAGTACTATAGTACTATTATTACTTACTCTACGTACTCGCCTTCTTCTTTAGAATATATTAGTATATTATCTAGGTACACTATAATAATCTTATCTAAGTATTCTTATAATATATTATTAATTAGTCTTTAGAACGTTACTAGTATATTTATTAGTCTAAAGGGTATTACTATATACTTATAATATCTATAGCGTGTTTAGAATACTATCTTCTACTCTTTACCTACCTTAATTTATATTAAGTAGTATCTATCCTTTAGGTCTAGCTTTATAAAAATCTTAGCTTAGCTTAGCTTATCTTAGAGTTTATCTATATTTAGTAGTA
>JALNQF010000537.1:0-24426 GCA_028456385.1 Ophiosphaerella korrae | reverse complement strand
ATATTAGTAAGTTTATAATATTAGTAAGTTTATAATATTAGTAAGTTATAAACTTACTAATATTAGTATAAAAATAAGAGATATAAGAGATAACTCTTTTATATATTTCTCTCTTTTTAAAGAGTAAATTCCTAGAGCTTAAAAAAAGCTCTAATTAACTAATAATACCTATTAAGTAGTAGTAGTAGTAGCTAGAGTTAAAGAGGTTAACTATTTTAGAGTCGAAATCGTTATTTATAAAGTATAGAGCTAAGGTTTTTACTAATTTTAGTATAAAATTAAGACTTATATAACTTTTATATATAAAACGTATTAACTATAAACTTTTTTCTACTACTTTTACTTTATACTAATAAAATTAAACTTAAAAGTATTTATATATAGTATAAGAGAAAGTAAAGTTAATACTACTAAGTAACTTAATAGTACTAGATCTCTATATAAGTACTTACTATAGATATAAGCTTTGTAATAAGTAGGTTTATTAATATAAGGAACTTAGTAAGCCTAATATTTATAAGTATTAAGAAGTAAGTAGTATAAAGTAGCTCTAGCTAGGAATTTAGTAGCTAGTTAAAAATTCTATAATAGTAAACTAAACCTATATATAACTAGTTATAAGAAAGTATAGTAGTTATAGCTATAGTAGTAGAGGTAAGCCCTAACCTAAAAATAGTCCTACGCTTACTAGCTAAAGTAAACTATTTCTACTATTTTTATACTATAATTTAGCTTTAGCTAGTAGTAAAGTTTTTTAATTACGCCTTAGAGGGCCTTTTTTACGCCTACTAATAGCTAGAGTACTTTACTAGGTTACGTCTTTATTAAGCTCTATTTTAGGTATATAGTTAGTATTTTAAGCTTTTCTAAGTAGTTCTAGTAAAAGTTAAAAGTAGTAATTATACTTTATAAAGAGCTTTTTTACGCCTATTAATAGTTTTAAGCTTATCTAGGTAGTTCTAGTAAAGGCTAAAAGTAGTAATTATACTTTAGAAAGGGCTTTTTTATACCTATTAGTAAGTTAAGATACTCTAATAGGTTATATCTTTATTAAGGCTCTATTTTTTAAGTATACGTAGAGTTAGTAGTTTAGCTTTTTCTAAGTAGTTCTAGTAAAAGTTAAAAGTAGTAATTATACTTTATAAAAGGCTTTTTTACGCCTATTAATAGTTTTAGGCTTATTTAAGTAGTTCTAGTAAAGGCTAAAAGTAGTAATTACGCTTTAGAAAGAGCTTTTTTATACCTATTAGTAAGTTAAAATACTTTAATAAGTTATATCTTTATTAAGGCTCTATTTTTTAAGTATACGTAGAGTTAGTAGTTTAGCTTTTTCTAAGTAGTTTTAGTAAAAGTTAAAGGTAGCTTTATATTTTATAAATTCTTCTACTAGCTCCTATATAAGTTTATTATAGCTAGTCTAGTAGACTAAGTAATATTATTCTATATATTTTTTATACTCTTTAAAGTATACGTCTAAGATAGCTTCTACTAGGTATTCTTTATATATACTACTAGTTTCTTTATTAGTAATAATAATAGAAATTAGCTAAAGTAAGTCTTAATCTAGTAAAAGCTTCTAATCCCTAGAGCGTAAGAGTTTTAGAGAGAAGACTAAGAATACGCCTTTACTTAGTATCTCTTAGAGTAGTACTAGCTTATATACTCTACTATTATAGATAACTCTCTTAATAGAGTATAGGCCTACTTATTAGTAGTCTAATTTTAGAGTTAGCTAAGTAGTTTTCTAATTAGCTATACTAATATAGGCTTAGTTACTAACTTTATATACTAGTCTACTTTAGTAAAAAGTATTAGCTTAAGCTACTTACTCTTATTATACTTAGAGTATTTTTTCTTTAAAGTAGGCTACTAGGTTACTATAGGTATTAAGTAGCTTATTAGCTTATATATATTAGTTACGTTAGGCTAAGTTTAGTTAATCTTTATTATTTTTACTAGAGTATATACTACTATAGAAGTAATACCCTAGATCTATAAGAAATAGAGTTATCTTAATAGATATATTAATAGTATTATTTACCTAGAACTTAGCTATATATAGCTAGGCTACCTAGTTATCTTATATATTGTTAATATATTATCTTAGAAAAATCTCTAGGACTTAATTTACTTACTTAGTTTAGCTATTAGTTTCTAAGTAGTATATAGTTAAAAGCTTTTATATAATATAGAGGTGTTTATATATATAGTACTAAAATTAGCTAATAAAAGTTATCTTTTTATTAGATATAATATTTATTAAAACTTTATAAAGCTTAAAAATAGATATAAAATATTAGATAGCTTCTCTAAGTTTTAAGGACTTATAAGAGAAAAAATAGTATTTTTTTATAAAGTAGTAGTAAATTACTAAGATATATTTATAAATCTAGCTACTATTTTTACTAGTTAGTAAGGCTTAGATATAGTCTACTAAAATATTAGTCTAGAGTATATAGAAAATTAGTATAAGTTAGAAGTAACTATTATAAACTAGCTCTAAGATATATATATTATTAGGTATATAAGTTATATTAAGTATTTTAAGAAAAAAAAAGAATATATTCTCTACTTACTATATATACTACTTCTTTTATATAAGCTTAAGGTCTAAGTAAAGCTAAGACTATAATATACCTTTTTACTTACTCTTCTAGTATCTTTACTAGGTCTAGTATAGTTTTATTATTTAATATATTATAGTTATACTTTTTACTATTTAAAGTTATACTCTAGTATATATACTAATACTTAGGTTAGTTTAGAGCTTATTATTATAAGTACTTTTATATAACCTTTAGCTAGCTATAAGCTAGCCTTAGGCTTACTACAAGTATCCTTAGTATATATATATACTATTCTATACCTAGTATACCTATTAGGTATACTATACTTCTTTTAGGGTTACGTCTAGTCTAGTAGTATAGAGCTTAGCCTTATAGAGTATACCTAATATAGCCTAAGTTTAAGTACGTCTCTATTCTTAGGCTAGCTAAAGCTAGCTAAATATCTCCTTTAACTTTAGCTAAGGCGTAAGGCTTACCTTATTACTATTACTTACTAAAAGTCTAGTGTATAGTACGTAGCTTTGTCTATTACTATAGTAATAAAGTATTACGTTACTACTCCTTTAATAATATAATAGGTCTATAGTACTACGCTATAAGCTTATAGTAGTTATCTAGTAGTACTATAGTAACTATACTCTACTTTAGGTCCTTAGAATAAAGTCTAGAAAAAAGAGAGATAATATTATAAGTACTTTTATATAACTATTAGCTAGCTATAAGCTAGCCCTAAGCCTACTATAAGTATCCTTAGTATATATATATACTATTCTATACCTAGTATACCTATTAGGTATACTATACTTCTTTTAGGGTTACGTCTAGTCTAGTAGTATAGAGCCTAGCCTTATACCTATACGCTAATATACTAAAACTTAGTACTATAGCCTATTTTACTATATAGGTTTACTTAGTATACTTATTCTTTTATACTTATTTAGTCTTAGCTCTTATTTTATATATTTTATTCTTTATACTTCTCTTATACTTCTTTTATACCTTTTTTATATTAGTACTATACTTATTATACTACTTTAATTATAGCTTATCTAAATCCTTTAACTATTCTAAGTCTCTAGCCTAGTAGTAGTAGTAAAGGTAATCCTCTATAGTACTCTAAGAATCTTACCTTAAGCTATTATAGAGAATAACCTACTCTAGTAAGTATTTACTTTTTTCTAAGATAATTAGCTAACTAGTTACTAGCCTCTCTTTACTTACTTTACTCTTTACTATACTAGGCGTTATATTCTTAAAGGTAACTCTAGTAATAAAAATCTAGTCTCTTTTTTTACTTCTAAAAAGATATACTATAAGTATATTAGTTAGCTTATAATATTTAGTAAAGCTAAATATAAGCCTAGTTATAAAAATAGCTATACTACTTATACTAAAGTAAAAGTATTCTATAAGTATAACTTATATCTTTTTACTACTAGTTTTAAAGTATATATAGTACTTTATACCTAAGTCTATTTTTATACTAAAAAGTATTAAGTAAGTAATATATATATTAAAGTAAAGAGTACTTATAGTACTAATTATTTTAAGCTTACTTAAAGTACTTATTACTATTTTATACTCTATTTCTATAAGCTATAATATAACTATAAGTTTACTCTTATTAGATAAGTTATATAATTAGATACTTAATAGTATATACGTAAAGAAGCGTAATAGATTCTAGGTATACTTAGAATCTATTAATTAGCTCGCTTAAGCTAGTACTACAATCTAATTAGCTTAGCGTATAGGCGTAATAATTACTAAGCTACTAACTCTACTATAGCTAAAAGGATTATAGCTTTAACTTTTATAAATAAAGGAATTAAACAAAGAATCTTATATATAAAGAGATAGACTACGTTAGTATAACTAATATAATAAAGAAACTAGTACCTTAATAAAAGAGTATTAAGGATTTAGCTTACTACTATCTTAAAAGACCTAGCTAAGACTACTATATCGTAGATATATAAATAGAGCGCAAAGCTAAAGATAGAAAGAATAATTAATCTACTTAGTTTATACTTATTACTTTTAAGTTATAAGTAACTAACTTAAAAAAAGCTTTTCTAAAAGCCTTAGTATCTCTCTCTAATAGGGCCCTTATATAGCTATTATAAAAAAGCCTTTTTATTAAATTACTATAACCTCTTTTAAATCTAATAACTCTTTAGACTACTTCTAATAATAACTACTCTAGAAATATTATATATTTAGCCTATAAGTAGTATAAGTTAGAAATAAATTAAGGTAGTAAAGTAACTAATTAAATATAGCTTTTCTAAAATCCTCTAATAAATACTTTTAACTAAGAGTGCTATAGTACTACTTTAGATATCTAGTATCTAGTTATAGCTACTACTTAAGCTTTTTAAGAATCTAAGCGTTAATATATAAAAGACTAATAATAGACTAACTAGTATTTTAATACTATTAATTATTATTTTAACTATTTTAAGAGTAATATAGAAGTAAGTTATTATAGTATTTTTTTACTAGCTAAGTACTAATTCTAGTATATAGTATAATATTAATATAATCTTAGATTATTTCTTTACTACTACTTCTTAGATTAAGTACTTTAACTATCTTAGACTTACTACTTCCTCTTAACTATCTTATTCTATTCTTACTATACTCTTTTACTTACGTTCTAATATAAAGCGTAATATCTTCTCTAAAGTATTAGGCTAGCGTCTTTATAGTAAAAGAGGTAATTTTACTAGTTTTAAAGATATTAATAGGTTTACTATTTTATAGTCTTAGTTAAGTACTTACTTTCTAAGTACTTTCTTAGTATAGCCTTACTACTACTATACTCTAGCTACTTACTTAACTTATTATACTCTCTTACTTCTCCCTTCTTATTATTCTAGTAAAAGCGCTAAGTCCTTAGATTAGTAGTACTATTATCTTAAGCGTTAGCTTAAAGAGGCTTATTATAACTAATTACTTTACTAGCTTAAAGTAAAAGAGGCTTCTTCTATATCTAAAGTATAAAAAAAATCTAATAAAGAAGATAATTTTATTAATAAAAGTAAGGATAAAGAATAAGATCTTTATAAGTAGTTTAGTAGTAATTTTATACTAGGCTAGTACTTTATATATTATAGTAAGGTTCTTAGGCTCTATCTAAAGAGATACTTAAAAGTATTTATTATATATATATTTTTTTTTCTCTACTATAATAGTACTATTCTACTTATAAAGTAGCTTAGTTTTAACTTCTTTTATAAAGGAAGCTATATACTCTATATACTTATTTTAGGCTCTAATTAATAATACTACCTTTCTTTTACTTATTCTATACTAAACTAAAAGGCTATTTTAATACTATATATTCTCCTACCTACTTTTAAAGTACTCTAGAGCCTCTATATCTTATATATCCTTTAAAGGTTACTAAGTTAGCTTTAACTAGCCTTTCTATTTTACTAGTACTTATTACTTTCTTTTTCTTTATACGTTCTTAACGCGTAGTATCTCTTCTACCTCTTATTCTCTAAAGCTTAAGTTATTTTCTTTAAGTCTAAGAACTATAGTAAGCTAGTTATCTTATAATTTCTAGCTAAGTAAGAAGTTAGTAGCTACTTATTCTATTAAGTCTACGTAAATAGTTTTATATAGGTTTCCTAGTAAGTCTAGTATTACTATAAGTAGAGATAAAACTATAGTTATAGTATACTTTATTTATAACTATTCTAGCTTTTTACTTAAGTAGTTTATTTTAATATTTTATAAAGAAAACTAAACTTAGTTACTTATCTAAAAATACTCTACTAGTCTTTACAACTAGTTTATTACTTCTTGTTAGTATTATTATATAAATATAATTACTACTTAGGCTAGTTCTATACTAGTTTATAGGTATTCTTTAAATTATACTATTTACTCTTAGAGTATTTTTATAGAAAGAAGAGCGTCTTACTTTTTCTATAGTAGTACTATTATAAAACTATAAAGAAGTAAGTTTATACTAACTCCTATTATACTTAAATCCTTATTATTTAGTACTAATTAATAAGTAAGAAGGTATTTAGGCTAGTTTATTTGTTTAAAGTATACTATTACGTATAGTACTACTTATACTTTTTAATTTACCTATTCTATACTTCTATTAGTTTAGAGATAGTATAAAGTAAAAAGTAGCTATTATATTCCTACTAGCTAGTAAAGCGTAGTCTAAAATTTTCCTAGCTAGTTTAACTCTTAGTTAGTAATAATAGCTAATAGAAACTTATAGAAATACTACTATATATCTTAGAACTATTCTATATATACCTTAGCTACTATTAAGTTTATAGCTTCTAGCTATACGTACTTAGATAGTCTATTAGTAAGTACTAGTAAGTATTTTAGCGTATTCTTATCTTTTATAAGTAGGTCTACTATAAAGTCTATTAAAATCTATAACTAGAAATAATCTAGTACTAAAAGTAGTTACAAGAGTCCTTGTTATTTCTATTACAATATATATACTCTAAAATAGTAATAATTATATATAAAGTATATAATGTCTTTAGCTATCTTATTCTAGTAATAATTACGCTAAATTATTCTAAACGTAGCGTTATAGCTAAGGTATCTAGCTAGGTTTAACTTATATACTTACTAGATTACTATTATTATTAGTAGTTTCTATAATAGTAGCTAAGTAACGCCTTACTATAAAAGTACTCTATACGCTATAATACTATAATCTCTAATTTATTATATTATATTAGCCTTTATTAAGAAAGATCTATTACTATTATATACTACTTCTAAGTGTACTTTATATATAAAGTATTATATTATAGCTTTATTCTAGAGTTCTTATATATAAAAATCTATAAAGATATAAGTTTCTTTTAAGCTCTTACTCTTAGTACTCTAATCTACTATTTTAACTATATAGATTAAGACTAGACGTATTAATAGTACTATTTATATTTCTATTTCTACTTAATCTTATTTATAATAGCTTAGCGCGTCTAGCCTAGATACTAGTTTACTTAGCCTATACTATAAGTAAAATTAAAAGTATAATAGTTTTTTAGCTTATCTATATTACTATTCTAAGAGTTCTTTAGCTATAATAAAATACTCTAAGTTTTTATAGTCTATTAAGATAGTAAATAAGTAATATATACTTTATAGTTCTACTCTCTATAGTTCTAAGTAGCTAAGTACTACTTTTATTTCCTTGTTATAAATAGTATAGTTTTATTATTCTACTATTAATACTATAGAGTAGTAAGTAATAGGGTATAATACTCTTTTAATTTATTGTAATAAGTATCTCCCTAAAGCTTTACCTAAATAATCTACTTTTATAACTATATCTCTTAATAAGTCTTATTATATAAGGATTAGGCCTAAAATAAATACTAACTTTAATACTAAAAAGGCTTTATCTTACTTTTTCTACTACTAGAATAGTATATTCTTGTTTATAAAATAGTATAGTAGTACTACTACTTTTAAAAAGTTAGAGATAAATTCTCTATAAAAGTTAGTAAATCTAAAGAATATATAGATACTATATAGTAAGTAAAAGAGTTCTTATTCTTAGATAGCTTTTATCTTTTTAGAGTCTAAGTAAATTACTATTTCTACTTCTATAATATATCCTAGGTATTTAACTTCTTTTATTATAAATATACTTTTACTAAAGTTAAAGTAGAGTTTAGCTTTACTTAAGAGCTATAGTACTTACTTAACTTTATTAAAATAGTCTTTTTATAACCCTAATAAGTAAATTAGTATATTATCTAGGTATAATATTATAAAAACTTCTAGTATCTCTTTAAGTATACTATTAATATATTATAAAAATATTATAAGTATACTTATAAGCTTAAAAGAATAGACTAGCTATTTAAATAGTCTAAACTATATATAGAAAGCTATAAAGTACTTATTACTTTTTATAATCTAGATTTTATAGAATACTACTTATATATTAACTTTAGTAAACTATTTAGCTAAACTTAGTATATATAGCGTTTCTTTAATTAGTAGTAAAAAGTATTAGTCTAGTATAGTAATTTTATTAAGGCCTTTATAGTCTACGTATAGCCTTTATCTACTTTTTAGTTTTCTAACTAGTAGGACTAGAGTACCTATAGATAAGGTACTAGCACGTATCTAACCTTTATCTATAAGTTTAGTTAGCTAGCGCCTAAGCTCTAGTAATTCTTCTCTAGATATATTATAAAGGAGGCCTTATAGTAGCTCTACTAGTCTTCTATTACTTTTTAGTTCTAAGTAAATATAGTAGTTTATACGTCCTTAGTATAAAAGTAATTTATAAGCGCTTTCTTTATTAAAAAGCTATTTAAAATTACTTAACTCTTTAGGTAGCTTTATTTCTCTACTTTCTATACGTCTTCTTTTTAAGTTTAGTATAGTTATAATTTCTCTAATATTTATTATATAGTAGGAGTATTTTATATTATCTTTTTTTTACTTAGATAGTTTTAATTCTTTTATACGTAGGCTATAAATTACTTCTATCTTACCTAGTAGTTATTACTATTAGTACTCTTTTATAACTATATTACCTACTTTATAGATTATTATTATTCTTTAGTCTATATCTAGTATAGCTTCTTTACGTCGTAACTAAGGTTTTCCTAAAATTAGGTCCTAGTTTAGTCCTAGTATTATATATACAAGTAGTTAAGACTACTACCTATCTAGGTTATAGTATAAGATTACTACTCTAGTAATTACTATATCTTTTAGTAAGCTTACTACTTATTATAGAGCTCTTAGTAGAATGCTAATAAACTTAGTCTCTATCTACTTAGTAACCTCTTTACTTACTATACTAAAATACTTATACTTTATATTAACTAGTACCTATACAAATATACTATAGTTTAAAAATATTTATATTTTAAATAGGAGTTTATTTATTACTTACTAGAAGAGTACTATATTTTCTAGAATATTTAAATCCTACTAATCTAGCTAATTAACTCTTACTAAGTATATTCGCTCTACCTCCTAGCTAGGATTTTAGTTAAGAGAGGTTAGTTTTCTAAAAAAACCTTAGTAGTTTCTTTATTAAGTTAGTATAGTAAAGTTATAGCTAATATATATAAAGATACTATATTTATATATTTACGCGCTATATAACCTATCTTACTATAGCGTATATAGTAGCTTACTATATAGCGCTACTAGAATAGAAAGTCTAGAATCTAATTAGTACGCCTTTTTAGGTTCTAGTTTCTTTTCTTAGAGTCTTTATCTTTCTATAACGTATTTATTATACTAATACCTATTATTAGAGTATTTTTATTATTATTATACTTTAAGGCTATTAGAAGTATAATTTTATAGTTATAGTAGTAGGTTTCTAAGTCTATAGCTATTAACTAATACGTTACTATAGCTTTATTAAATAAAGTATAAGAGATACCTTAATTTATAGTAACTACGTTTATATTCTAGTTTAATACTTTATAGAGTTTAGTAATATAATATTTATTATCTTAGTAGTATCTACTACTTTTATATATTAGCGTTTTAAATTATATAAAGAATTCTATAAACTATTTTTTAGCTCTTTACTAGATATAGTTTAGCTCTACTAAAATATATTCTTAGCTATAATTATCTTTATATATAAACGTTAGATACTCTATAAAGAGTTAGAGATCCTAATCTATATTATACTTACTAGCCTTATAGTATATAGCGACCTCCTTTTATATATAGGCTTAGGTTAGCCTAAATATATATAAATTACTCTCTTAGCCCTCTAATAAAGTCTACGTTAGTTATAAGCTTATAAGTAAGAGTAACTTTTTAAGCTTAAAAGTATACTTTATTACCTAAAAAGGGTTTACCTATTAAGAGTAGCTTATATTTAGAATAGATTTATATTAAGATTAGGGCTAAGGTTATCTTATCTTAAGGTAGTATATTAACTAGTAGTATATTAACTATTAGTATATTAACTAGTAGTAAAATAGCTATATCTAGAGGTACTAGGTATCTATATAAGTCTATCTAGTACGTTAGAAGAGTACGTAGCTCTCTTTAAAGTTTTTATATTATTACTATTTCTACTTATTAGATACTTTATTATTAATATAGTTTAAGATAGATATTCTCTAATATTAAGAAATCTATAGAGTTATTATATACTTAGTCTATTATACTTTTATAAAGATACTTAATTATTATAAACTAGCTCTAAGATATATATATTATTAAGTATACAAGTTATATTAAGTATCTTAAGAAAGAAAAAGAATATATTCTCTACTTACTATATATACTACTTCTTTTATATAAGCTTAAGGTCTAAGTAAAGCTAAGACTATAATAGTAACTAAGTTTACTATCTTATAAGTTCTTTATATAGTAGTAGATTAGGTATATATTATAAAATTACTTAATAGCTTAAAGTATTTTAAGCTAATAATAGTACTTATATATTAGATATAGTGTACTATAAAGTTCTTTATAGCTTACTAACTAATAGTTATAGTATAAATTAAAGATTTAGTAGTATAGATAGATATTTAAAAAGATATATAGACGCGTTTTATTAACTTAAAAGTACTTTTCTTTCTTTAATCTAGTAGAGCTAATATTAGTATATAAGAAGTAGTATCCTACTTTATAGAAAGCTTTTAATAGTTTTTATTATTTACTATCTATAGTAGTAAATATAGCTTAGGCTATATAGTCTTCTAAGTATACTATATCTAATAATTCTTCTTTTAGGCGTAAGTTAATAAAATATAGTAAGAGTTCTAAGTCTAGTTCTCTATTATAAGGTAGTAGAAAATCTTCTAGTAAGTTTACTAATTTTAGTTTTATTTTTATATTATAGCGAAGGTAGGTATATACTATAGTAGCTTATTTTAGTATAAATCTATCTAGCTTTTATAGGTCTATAAAGCTTAGAATATAAATTACTATATTTAGTATAGGTTTTATACCTAGAACTAGAACTTAAAAGCTTAAGATAATTTAGTTAGCTCTTAATACTTATAGATTAGAATTATCTATAGAGTAGTCTTATAGTTAGTAGCTTAGGGCGTCTATAACTTTATTTATATTACTAGGTACGTATTTAATATAGAAATTAAATTAAGATAAAAATAATAACTAGCGTACCTAGTAGTAATTAAGCTTTTTAGTTATTATAAAAGTTTCTAAATTATAGTAGTCTATTATAATATAGATTATATATAGACTACTTATAAGCTTTAGTTTCTATTCTTTAAATACTTAGATTATAGCTATAAGTTCTAGGTTGTAGATATTATAATTATATTCTACTAGAGTATATTTTTTTAAGAATAAGCTAACTAGCTATTAGATTCTATCTTAGTTTAGTTAACTTATTACTCTACCTAAAGCTTACCTAGAAGTATTAGTTTAGATATAGATTAGTTTTAAGAAGTTAAAGTAAAGTAAGACTACTTTTAGCTAGAAAGTAGCTTTTAGTTTATTAAAAGTATCTATATATTCTAAAGTAATTATAAAAAGCTTATACTAAGTTTTTTAAAAGAGTAGCTTATCTCTTTTAGTAAGTTTAGTAATAACTTTAGACTTAATTAACTTAGTAAGTAGTAAGGTAAAGCTTAAGTAATCCTTAATAAAGTACTAGAAGAATCTAGTATAGCTTAAAAAGGCTAGGACTTCTTTAGTAGTCTTTAGTATTTCTTACTTCTAGATAGCTTTAACTTTAGAAAGATCTATTATAATTTCTTTATTAGAGATAATTATACCTAAAAACTTAACTAAAGTAGTATAAAAGCTAGATTTTTTAAAATCTATATAAAAGCTTTACTTTTTTAGTTACGTAAGTACTTTATAAATATACTAGATATAGTCTATTTTATTATTAGAGTATATTAGGACGTTATCTATATATATAGTATAGAAGTTATCTAAATATTCTAGTAAAGCTAAGTTAATAGTATACTAGAAAGTAGCTAGTATATTAGTAAAGCTAAAGAGTACTACCTTATAAGTATATATACTAAAGTAAGTAATAAAAGTAGTTAGCTATTCTAAATTTAAAGTAATACGTAAGTAGTAAAAAGTATATATTACGTTAAATTTAAAGAAAATCTTTACTTTATTAAAGTAAGCTAGTATTTCTCTAAAGAATAGAATAAAGTACTAGTCTTTAATAGTAGATTTATTTAACTTATAGTAGTCTATATAAACTTATAAGCTACTATCTAGTTTAGCTATAATTAGTAAGTTATTTTTAGCTAAGGAGCTATATTTACTAATAAAGCCCTTACCTTTTATTTCTTAAATATATTTCTAGATTACTTTATCTTATTTGTTAGTAAAGAAGTAAAGTTTAGTATCTAGAATTTTTATACTAAGATTAAAAGTAATTTCTAAGTTATATAGCTTATAAGAAAAGAGTTCTTTAGTAGCTTTTTTATTAAAATAGAGTATTAGGTCTTAATATAGTTAGAGTAGTTCTATAGATAAGATATCTTTAAGCTTTACTATAAGTAGTAGCTTATAAAATTACGTATAATCTACTTTCTTAGCTACTTTATAGTAGTATACTAGTAGTAGTATTCTATTTAAAGTAAGTACTATAAGTATATATTTACTTCTTCTAGTAAAAGCCTTAATTATATAATAACTAATAGTTTAAATATTTATTAATAAGTTATATTTATACCTATTAGAGTACTTACTTAAGGGCTCTATAAAAGTAAATAATAGTTTAAGTACTAGCTTTTTTAAAGCTATAGTAAAATAATATCTAGGTCTACTATAGTATACTACTAAGGGAATTTTATTAGTTATTTAGTAGTATTATTAGTAGTAAATATTAGAGAATAATAATATTCTATTATAGTAGTTAAGTTTAATAGTATAGGCTTTATACTATAAAAATCTTAAAATAAAGTTAAATTAGCCTATATTTTTAATAATATAAGTAGAAGTCTATTTAATATATATACTTACTTATAAGTAGAACTTAACTTAATATATAATAGACTTAGATAAAGAACTATTATATCTTTTATAGATAATAAGTTAAAGTAGCTAGATAGTTTATAATTTTATAGTCTTCTAAGTAAATTTTTAGTAAATAAAGTTTATATTAGCTCTATTATTAGCTAAGGTTCTAGCTATATAGAGTACTATAAGGTTTTTACCTAAGAAGCTAGTAAATAAGAATTAGTTTAGCTTAGCTTTTATTAGATTAGTTAGTAGTTTCTTATACTAGACTATTTATATTCTATAGGTAAGTATATAGGATATAGCTATACTAGAAGTTATACTTTAGTAGTTAATTACACTCTTCTAGTTTATATAATTTCTAAGTTAAAGCTTTAAGTTTAAAGAATATTATTTACTAGATTTTAGTCTAAGTTAAGCTTTAGTTCTAGCTCTATATCTAGTTAAGAGTTATATTTAAAGAATTAGTTCTCTATTTCTATATCTATTTTAAAGTCTATTACTATATAAGTAGCTAAATAGTAGTTTATAGTATTAGTAAGTATTTTAGATTTAGTAGCTTTTATTTATTTATAAGTAGTATAGTCTAGCTTCCTAATACTTATCTTTTTATAGCCTTAGTATAAAATTATTTTAAAGTTCTTAGTTTTAATTATAGTAGCCTTTTTACTAGTTAAGTATATTCCTCTAAATATACTTTTTAGCTATAGTTAATAGTATTTTAGTTTTTATAGAGTTATAGCTAGTTCTTCTTTAAAGTTTTATATTTACGCTCTTAGTTTAGCTTTTATAAGTACTAGAGTATAAAGCTAGGTTTACTTAGAGCTTATATCTAAGTTATAATTATTTACTTTATTTTCTAATATTAAAATTATCTTTTAAAAATTAGTAGGGCTATTATAAATACTAGAGGTAGTACTAGTAGCTTTTTTAAGCTAAGGTTATAGCTTTTTTTAAAAGTAGATATTATATAGCTATAAGGTCTATTATAGTTTAAAGCTAATATTATTAAATTTAGAGAAGAATTTAGCTTATACTAACTAGGTAGTTTTATATATTAGTTAATCTAGTCTAAATTTAGCTATTTCTAGGGTTTTATAACGTACTTCTCTTAATCTTACTATATCTATATTACTAAATTAGTAAAAAAGTATAAAGAAATATATAAATTCTTCTTAGTATAAGTAAGTAATACTATTTAAAATAGTAAGGTATAAGTAAGCTAATCCTATATAGTAGTATATAATAACGTTAGCTTAAGTTTATAAGCTAATATATTTTTTTCTATTAGTAATAAAGTAATTATATATAGACTAGATAAAGGATATAATATCTATAAAGTATCTTATACTTAAAAATTATAGAGGTTTTATAAAGTAGTCTTCTTATTCTTTATACTAGTAAAAATTAAAGGCTAGCTCTTAGATACTAGTTAAGAAAAGAGTTAAGGTAAACTCTTCTCTATTAAAGATATAGTAGCTTACTACTAGTACTTAGAGTTTAAACTCTCTTTTAAAGAAGCTAAGTTACTAGCTTTATAGTAAGATCTTAGTATAAAGTAGTTTTATATCTTTCTACGCTAGTATATTAAAGTTAAAAGTTTCTAGCTTAGTTTATTTAGCTATTAAGTCTTCTTAGTAAATTACTACTTTATATAAGTAGTTATATTTTACTATAGCTTCTTCTTATAAAGCTTTATACTAAGTAGCTCTTTAGCCTAAAGTATTATATTACTCTATAATATAGTTATAGTCTAGTAGTAATTATACTAGGCGTTCTTAGAGTTAAGCTAATTAGTTATCTTATTAAGAGAGTTATTTATCTACTTTACTTACTCTAGCTATAAGCTTCTAGTTTTATTTATTTACTATATTAATTACGTCTTATATCTACGTATTTATAACTACTAGGTATAATACTATTCTAGCTAGAGTAAATACTCTAAGAGATAAGTAATTACTAGGTTTATTATTCTTAATTTCTTAGTATAAAGTTAGTAATAGAGTATAAAATAAAGGTTAGAGCTTAGTAAACTTAGTAAGTAATTTCTTAAGTTTATCCTAAAATATAAAGACTATTCTTAGTAGTATATCTTTATTAATTATAGCGTTTAATAGTAAGTTATCTTTTAGCTCTTCTAGGTTTTTAAGCTTAGGTATAAGCTAAGGTAATAATACTTAGTTAATATTTAGTTAGGTATCTTTAATTAAGTTATTTAATATAGTTTAGTTATTAAAAGAGACCTTAGTAATTAGTCTATACTTTAAGAGGCTACCTTAGTTAAAAGGAGTAGAGTTTATATCTAAGTTAAATTCTTCTATAATAAGTTAGTTATAAGTAGCTAAGTCTATTATAGAGCTATTAGCTAAGAAAGTACTTAGTACTTATTAGAGAATTATATTAGGTTAGAAATTTAGTTTACTAAGTAGTCTTAGCTAAATAAAGGATTTAAAGTCTATTACTTATTTTCTTTTATCTTTCTATAAGAAAGTCTTAAGATATTATTAGAAGTTACTTAGTACTTTTTTTATTAGAGTAGTAAGTATAGTAAATCTCTAAGTCTATTTTTCTAGAGACTTAGTTCTAGTATATATTTTATAGATTTTTTATAGTATAGTAGCTTTAGAGTATTCTTTTAGTTTTTTACTAGATTTATAGTCTACTATTTATAGTATATCTTTATTTTATAAGTATACTTAGTTTAAGTAATAAAGAGGTTATAAGCTAGTATTATTTTAGTTTAAGAGGCTAGCTTTTAAGAAGATAGAAGATTTTTTATATAACTAAGTTATAGTATAATAAGCTAAGTTATAGTAGTTATATACTATATTAGTACGTTTAGCTATTAGTTTATAGAGATTTAGATCTTTAGCGCTAGCTAGTAAAGGTTTTAGTAAGGTCTAGAGTACTTTATTACTTAGTTCTTATAAATTAAGCGCTAGTAATTTATATAGGTTTATAGGTTTTTTCTTTTTTTAGTACTACTATCTAGGTTTAATACTTAGTATAAGTATACTCTTACTTAAGTATATATAGTAAGTATAAGCTAAAGCTTTATAACCTATAAAGTAGTTAAACTACTTTTCTTTAGTATATATTTCTTTCTAGAACGTTAGCGCTAGTACTAGTAAAAAGAGAGTACTAGAAACCTTAACTAGAACTATAATATAGTAAACTTAAGGGGATATATAATAGGCTTACTAGAGTTAACTCCTAATAGCCTAAATAGTATTAGTAGATTAAAAAGTAATAATAAAAGTTTATATTATAATTAAGTAATAGGCTATAAATAATAAAAGATATTTTACAACTATCTTATAATATCGCTTGTAGTTAATAATTAAATTACTAATACTATCCTAATAATAGGTATTTATTACTAACTATATACTTATATCTCTTAGCTAGCTTTATACTTTATATTTACTAAGATTATAAATTATAAATTTATTACGTACCTAGCTTTATACTTTATATTTACTAAGATTATAAATTATAAATTTATTACGTATTTCTATTATAGTTAGTCTCTTAGCTAAGTTTATTACTTTATAAGTTATATATACTTATATTATCTATAGTAAAGCTAATTAGTTTAAATTAGTCTTCTATTATTATAGCTATAATACTATTCTCTTCTTTAGGTAAGTTCTTATTTCTTTATACTAAGCCTAAAGTTATTAGTTTAGTTTCTTTATTTATTTCTAATTCTTTATTATTTTCTATATCTTTTTATTCTAATTATAATAAACTTCTTTTTATTACTTATATTACTTATAATAGAGTTAAAATATTTCTTTACTCTTATTATACTTATCTAAAGCTTACTTATCTTATTTCTTTAAAAGATAGTAAATATTATAATAAATATATTCTTACTAATATTTAATATAAATATACTCTTTTAGGTATTTCTCTTATAGAGTATAAGTATTTAATTTCTACGTAGTCTCTTCTTACTAAGTTATATAGAGTAAGCTATTAACTAGGCTTATAAGATACTATTATTATAGCTTACTACTACTAAGGCTAAGTATAAGTAAACTCTTTATAAGCTAGTAGATCTTTATTCTTATATTAAGTATTTTTATAAGATAAAAGCTTATAATAATACTAAATTATCTAAATAGTCTTATACTTTAGAGGCTAAGATAGACCTTAAAGACGCTATAGGGGCTACTCTAGCTCCTATTATATTAGACGTTCCTAACGTCTCTCTATTTATTATTAGTAGTACTAATTTTCTTAGTTTACTATAAAGTACTCTAGAAAGTTTTAACTTTAGAACTCTTCTAGTTTTTTAAAGTAGTTAAGGTTATCTTCTAGTTTTTATATATTTTCCTATAGTTACTCTTTTTTATCTATACCTATCTATTTTACTAAGTAATAGTTTCTACTATTATAGAACTAGTATACTAAGATTTTTTTAACTTTCTATTTTTCTTATTCTCTATATATATCTACTTTATATACTAAAGGTTTTACGTTTTATAGTACTATCTTAAGTAGTACTATATAAAAAGTTAAGTATATCTTTATCTTATTTAGTAGCTTTAATTTAAATATAACTAGTATAACTTCTTTCTTAATTTTATATAGTCTTATCTTAATATAGTCTAATTTTAGACTTAGCTTTTTACTCTTAATATTTTTTTATACTAACTATACTTTTTCTTTTTTTTTAAATTAAAGTCTCTCTTTATATTTTCTATTATAGTACTTTACTATTTAATTAAATAGGAATTCTATATCCTATCTTAGTTAATTATATATATCTTTAAGTCTATTAGTAAAGTTTTCTCCTCTTAGAAACTAAAATATCTTTAGTTTTAGTATTCTATATACGCTAGGGTTAAATCTATAGTTTATAAAAAAAAGTATTACTTCTATTACTATATTCTTTATACTATTATATACTAACTATACTATAAGTAGTAGCTATACCTAGTTATTTTAGTTATAGTTAAAGTAGTATCTTAAGTATTACTCTACTATTTAATTTATTTATTCTAATAATCTATCTATCTATAGGTAGTATACTATTAATATTATATACTTAATTTCTAGCTATACTATAATTATTTTCTATAGTTTTAATATAAATCTTATATCTTTATCTATAATAATTTTATCTAGTAGTCTATATTAGCTAATTATAGTTTCTAGAACTTAGTATATAGTAACTTCTATCCTACTTTTTTCTTTATATAGTCTAAAGTATAAGTACTTTATAAGCTTATTTACTATTATTAGAATTTTATTATACTTAACTCCTAATATTAAGTCTTTAAACTTAGGTAGTTTTATAATAATATCTATTATAATAACTCTTTATAGTTATTCTAGTACTTTTACTAGTTATAGTATCTTATATAGTACGTATTTACTATACTTATTCTTTTAGTATTCTATATAGTTTTATAGTACTTCTATTACTAGTTATCTTACTTTTAAGATATAGTAATCTTATAGTAGTCTATCTAATATTTTTTTAATACTTTAGTAACTATATACTAGTAATTTATAGAATTATTATATAAATTCTCTTTAGATCTCCTCTAGAATATATATTCTTCTATAAGCTTATACTAGTCTTCTTTAGATTTCTAGTTTTTCTATTTCTTTAGATACTTCTTATATTACTCTCTAAATCTATTTATTTAGCTTACTACTTGTTTTTTTAAGTATTATAGCTATTTTAGGTATATTTAGAACTAAATATCTTTTTTTATTCTTAACTAGAACTATACTAGTAGTACTTACTTCTTCTTATAAGTCTAGTTTTCTACTAAAAGTATCTATAAATTAGTTATCTTTCTTTTTTATATATATAATTTCTATATTAAATATTAATAGGAATTCCTACTATCTTATATATTATTATAATAGTTCTTTATTTAGTATAAATCTTATAAGATTCTTATAGTCTATATAAACCTTTATTTAGTATTTTACTTTTTATAAGTATACTCTCTATTCTTTAAATACTTTATAGATTACTAATATCTCTTTATTATAGATTAAGTAGTTAAGTTCTACTATTTTTATCTTCTTAGAGAAGTATTTAACTAAGTATTTTTTTTTAGTCTTTAGGTCTTCTTATATTAGTACTATTCTATAGACTAAGTTAGATATATCTATTTTTACTATTACTAGTAGGTCTAGGTTATATATTCTAATAACTAAGTTCTCTATAAACTTTTTTTTAATCTTATTAAATACTTTATTATATTCCTTTATCTATTTAAATAGTATATCTTTCTTTATAAGCTTTATTATTAGTTCTATATCTTTAGACTATCTTACTATTAACTTTCTATAAAAGTTAGCTACGCTATAAAATTATTATACTTCTTTTAGATTCTTTAGTATTAGCTATTTATTAATTAATCTAATCTTTTCTAGATTAATCTTAATTTTTCCTAGTTTAATAATAAATCTAAGGAAGTCTATTTCTTTTATATAGAACTTATATTTTCTTATTTTAAAAAATAATTTACTTTCTACTAGTTTTTCTAGTACTTTATATACATATTATACGTATTCTTCTTTTATTTCTAAAAATATAAGGATATTGTCTAGGTATATAAATATAAATATATCTAAGTACTTTCTTAGTACTATATTTATTCTCTCTTAGAAAGCTACTAGTACGTTTATTAAACTAAATAGTATAACTAAGTATTTATATAGTTTATATTATATTCTAAATACTATTTTCTACTTATTACTTTTTTTAATCCTAATCTAGTAGTAGGCGTTCTAGATATCTAGTTTTATAAAGAATCTTACTTTTTATAATCTATCTTGTATTATATCTATTTATAGTAAAGGGTATTAGTTCTTATTTATAATTATATTAGTCTTTCTAAAGTCTATATAGAGTTTTTTATTACTTATTCTCTTTTTATCTATAAATATAAGTTTATATACTACTAAAAACTTAGATTCTTATATCTATTCTTTCTTTAGTACGTTTCTAATAAATATTTATTTAATTTTAGATTCTTTTTCTATTTTTCTATAAACTAAGCTATATCTTATATCTTTATTTTCTTTTAAGTCTATTATTAAGTCTTATAACTAATATTCTAAGAAGTAATCTTTAGGTTCTATAAGTAATTTCTCTTATTTCTTATATTCTTTAAGTAATTCTCCTTTATAGGTATTTATATTAGCCTTTAATATATCTATTTTATAGTAGTTAATTTTTCTTATTCTTTAATTAATATATAGGTTAGTTATCTATAACTATAGTATTCCTAGTATTATATCTTATTTATTATTAATTATTATTATATCTATAACTATATTCTTAATTGTTATCTTTTCTAGCTCTAGTATAGAGAGAACTATTTTAAACCTAATAGGTTCTTAGAATAGTTTTCCTTTAATTATACTTAGTTATTAAGAGTATTTCTTTATTATATACTATATTCCTTGTATTTCTATAAACTTCCTTAATATAAAGTTTTTTATAGCTCTACTATCTATTATTAATTATATTCTCTTTCTTTAATAGATACCTATCTTTATAATATATAGGCTTCTTATACTTTCTAGCTTTTCTTACTTAAGTATTTTTATAAATTATCTATCTTTCTAAGGCTATAGCTTTACTTTAAGTTTATATTCTTTATATTTTAGATATTTATTATACTTATATTTCTACTATAGTCCTCTTAGAACGTATTTTTTAGATAGTTTTAGTCTAGGCTTTATTATTACGTAACCTTTTTTAAGTATAATTTCTTATCCTTAGATATCTTCTACTAGAATTACTCTTATATAGTTATAGCCTCTTCTTTTTTTAAGCTATACTTTATTATTTACTTTAAGGTTTCTATATATTATATAATTCTTCTCTAGGTATAATATCTATAATACTTTAAAGTATACTAGATATTTTAGATCTATTATTTTATTATCTCTTTCTTAGTATTAATCTTTTCTAGGTATATCTATTATTAGAATATAGTATACTATTAGTACTTTTAGTATATAAGCTTTATTAATCTATTATATTTTTTTATAAAGTTCTACTATTCTTTCTATATAGGTATCTTTCTTACTATAACTATATATTATTTTATCTATTCTTAAAATAGTATAAACTTTATCTCTTTAGAATTATATTCTTTCTAGTTTTTATACGCTTCCTCTATACTTATAACTAGTAAGTATTTCTAAATAAACTTCTATTCTTTATTTTATTTCTCTATATCTATTATTATATAGCTATTATAACTATATATATTTAGCTAAGTATACTCTATACTTCTTATACTAATCTATTTTTTACTTTCTTATAGTCTTTTAAAAAAAGCTATAGTAGTCTTTTTATTTAGTACTAGTCTTTTAGCCTAAATTAATAGAGTCTAAGGCTTTTCTCTTTCTAAATCTTCTATTAGTAAGTCTATTATATACGCTATTTCTTCTAGCTATACTTTTATTTATTTTTTTATTACTACTACTCTATTTCTTTATTATAAGAAGTATCTTACTCTTTACTTACTAGAAAAGTATATATAGTAGTTATCTTTATAATAAAAGGTTTAGTAGAGTATTATATATTATATTTCTTTACTCCTAGCTACTTTTTCTTAAGGTTTAGTATTTACTTATAGTATTTCTTTCTTCTTTTTAGTTATTTTTAACTAAACTTCTTTATCTTTCTTATAGTTTTTACTTCTATAGTCTTTTATAAAGTATCTTATTTTTCTATATTTATTATATACTATATCCTTTTTTTTTTATAATTAGTAGTCTTTTACGTAGTAGCTTTTCTTACTATAGTTAAAATATATAAAGTTTTTATTTTTCTTTTTCTTTCTATCTTTATTTACGTTAAGGATTATAAGGTTTCTAGTGTCTTAATTTCTAGTTTAGTTACTATACTTATTTTTTTTCTATTCTTAAAGGTTATTATTAATTTAGATTACTTATTACTTTAGAGCTTCTAGTATTCTAGGTTTTTCTATATATATTATTTCGTATTAGATTTTTATATTAAGTCTTTATTTAAATTATAATATAAAGGCTAATTTATTCTATTCTATATTTTAGCTTAGTTATTTAAATTATAATATATATTCTAGAATACTCTTACTTTATATAAGTCTCTTAAGTTTCTCTTTAGCTTATTAGGTAATATCTATATCCCTAAATACTACTCTTATTTATTTAGTAAAGTATTTATAACTTCTAAAAATAGCTCTAGTTTTATCTTTCTAGGTTATTAGTAAGTATATTGTATAATCTATCTAGTAAGGTTTATACTACCTTATTACGTCTTCCTTAAGGTATAGTCTAATATATATTACTTTCTTTTCCTCTATATTAAAGTATAGTACTTATATATCTATCTAGAGTTTTACTAATACTATAAAAGGCTTTAGTTTTTCTCTTATTCTATTAAACTTCTTAAGAATAAGTATCTTTAGTAGTTTCTTTGTCGCGCTTATCTCTTGTCTTTAGGTAATTAATTCTATCTAGTTCTATCCTTTAATAATAGCTTTAATTTATACTTTATTTTACTTTAAGTAGTCTTATAGTTCTTTATTCTACGTTTCTAAAGCTTTAATTACTATTTTAATATCTTTTTTCTTATAGATTAGGTTATTTAAGTAGTTTTTAATTTGTTTCTATATAGTATTATCTAACTTATAGTTACTTATAGGTACCTTAGCTCTTTTCTTAGTTAAACTTTCTACTATTATATTAGCTAAACTATATACTACTTACGCTTTACTTCTTGTAATAACTAAATTAGTAAAGTATAATAGGCTTACTAAAGTTAACTCCTAATAGCCTAAAGAGTATTAGTAGATTAAAAAGTAATAATAAAAGTTTATATTATAATTAAGTAATAAGCTATAAATAATAGAAGATGTTTTATAACTATTTTATAATATCGCTTATAGTTAATAATTAAATTACTAATACTATTCTAATAATAGGTATTTATTACTAACTATATACTTATATCTCTTAGCTAGCTTTATACTTTATATTTACTAAGATCGCGAATTATAAATTTATTACGTATCTTATCTATATATAATAACTTAGGCTAATAGCTAAGCTATTACGCACGATATTAGAAGTAATAAGACGTATAAGCCTTTTAGCCTATATATAGAATTAAGTATATATAATATATACTCTTACTATATATAGAAGAAGATATAAATAAATACTCTTTACTTTTCTTTACTTAACTCTATATACTAGCGTATCCTAGTTTCTCTATAAGCCTCTATAGTAGATAAAGCCCTATTAATATATCTAGCTTTATACTTTATATTTACTAAGATCGCGAATTATAAATTTATTACGTATCTCTATTATAGTTAGTCTCTTAGCTAAGTTTATTACCTTATAAGTTATACGTACTTTTATTATCTATAGTAGGGCTAATTAGTTTAAATTAGTCTTCTATTATTATAGCTATAATAGGCTACCTAGCGCGCTATAGCTAAAGTAAGATCTAATTCTTAGTAGTATAGTTCTTTTTAGCTAGCTAGGCTTAATTAAAACTTAGCTATAATTAACTATCTTATAGTAACTCTAGTATAAGTAAAAAAGCTACTAGTATAGTTCTAGGTTATAGAAAAGCTTATAGAAGTAAAATATTTATAGAGATCTACTATTATATAAAGTAGACTTTACGTAAAATAACTTAATAAAGTAGTTTTAATAATTAACTAAAAAGAGTAAATAGTAAATAAAGCTATCTAAGTAAGTACTAGGTATATATACCTAGTAGCTTACTAAGCGCTAACTAAAAGTAGAAAAGTAGTTAAATACTAGTAAGTTTATATTATTAGTAAGTTTATAATATTAGTAAGTTTATAATATTAGTAAGTTTATAATATTAGTAAGTTTATAATATTAGTAAGTT
>JALNQF010000536.1:0-24463 GCA_028456385.1 Ophiosphaerella korrae | reverse complement strand
AACTAGGACACGTAGTAGTAATCTATAATTACGTATAAATAGATTAAAGTAATCTATAATAACGTATAAATAGATTAGGGTAATCTATAGTTACGTATATATAGATTAGTAGTAATCTATACTATTATATAAATAGATTAGTATAAGTATATAGTTAATAGGATACGTATTATTAAGATAGTATTAGTAATTTAATCTCTTAACTATAGAACGCTAATACAAGATAGTTATAAAATATCTTCTATTATTTATAGTTATTATAGATTACTCTTAAGCTTTTACTATTAACTTATAATCTACTAACTCTCTTTATAGGTACTTATAGTTAATAATAGGTAGCTTATTATACTTTACTAATTTAGTTATTATAAGAAGTAAAGCGTAAGTAATATATAGTCTAGCTAATACAATAGTAGAAAGTTTAATAAAATAATTTAGTAAAGCTCCTAAAAGTAGTCTTAAATTAGATAGTACTATATAGGAAATAATTAAAAGTTATCTTAACTAACTAATTAATAATAAAGAAGATATAAAAATAGTAATTAACGCCTTAGAAATATAGAATAAAGAACTATAAGATTACGTAAAATAAAACAAGGTATAAATTAAAGCTATTATCTAAGGATAGAACTAGATAGAACTAATTACCTAAAGATTAGAGATAAGTACAATAAAGAAACTACTAAAGATACTTATCTTTAAGAAATTTAATAGAATAAGAGAAAAACTAAGACCTTTTATTATATTAGTATAACTCTAGATAGATATATAAGTACTATACTTTAATATAAAAGAGAAGAAAGTAATATATATTAGATTATACCTTAAAGAAGATATAATAAGATAGTATAAACTTTACTAAACTAATTATATAATATACTCTCTAATAACCTAGAAAGATAAGACTAAAGCTATCTTTAGAAGTTATAAATACTTTACTAAATAAATAAGAGTAGCGTTTAGAGATATAGATATTACCTAATAAGCTAAAGAGTAACTAGAAAAGCTTATATAAAATTAGAGTATTCCTAAGTACGTATTATAGTTTAAATAACTATTGTAAAATATAGAATAGAATAAGTTAGCTTTAATATTATAATTTAAGTAAGGACTAAACTTTAAAATCTAATATAAGATAATATATATAGAGAAACTAAGGATACTAGAAGCTCTAAAGTAATAAGTAATATAGATAGATAATAATTTTTAAGAATAGAAGAAGAATAAGTATAGAGGTTATACTTAGAATTATAATAAAAGAGACTTTATAGTCTTTAATACTAACAAAGATAAAAAGAAAAGAAAAAATAAAGACTTTACGTACTTTAACTATAGTAAACTAGGCTACTATATAAAGAACTATAGATCTAAGTTAAAAAAAGATATAGTATACTATAAATATAGAAAACTAAAATACTTTATAAAAGACTATAAGAGTAAAAACCTAAAAAAAGAAACTTAGTTAAAGATAACTAAAAAGAAAAAGGAAGTACTATAAGTATAAGCTAAACCTTAAGAGAAAGTAGCTAGGAGTAAAGAAGTATAGTATATAATACTCTATTAGACCTTTTATTATAATAATAACTACTATATATATCTTTCTAGTAAATAGAAAGTAGTATAGTTTTTATAGAAATAGAGATAAAGAGTAGCTATAATAAAGGAAAGAATAAAAGCTTAGCTAAAAGAAATAGCTTAAGTAATAGACTTACTAATAGAAGATTTAAAAGAGGAAAAGCCTCTAGTACTATTAATCTAAGCTAAAGGACTAGTACTAAATAAAGAGACTACTATAACTACTTCTAAAAGACTATAAAAAAGTAAGAGATAAGTTAGTATAAAAAGTATAAAGTATACCTAGCTAATAATATATAGCTATAATAGTTATATAATAATAGATATAGAAAAATAAAATAAAGAATAGAGATTTATTTAAATATACTTAATAGTTATAAGTATAGAGGAAGCGTATAAAGACTAGAAAGAATATAATCTTAAAGAAACTAAGTTTATACTATTTTAGGAATAGATAAAGTAATATATAGTTATAGTAAAAAGAATACTTATACTAAGAGAGTAGTAGTACTTTATAAAAAAAATATAATAGATTAATAAAGCCTATATACTAAGAGTACTAGTAGTATACTATATTCTAATAATAGATATACTAAGTAAAGGTAAGTACTAAGAAGAGGATAATAAGATAATAGACTTAAAATATCTAGTACACTTTAAAGTATTATAGATATTATACCTAGATAAGAATTATATTATATATAGAAACTTTAAAGTAAATAATAATATATAGCTTATAAAAAGAAGAGGCTATAATTATATAAGAGTAATTATAGTAGAAAGTATCTAAGGATAGGAAATAATTCTAGAAGATAGATACCTAGTAGTAAGACCTAGATCTAACTTAACTAAGAAATACGTCTAAAGAAGACTATAGTATAAATATATAAATAATAAATATCTAAAATACAAAGAATATAAACTTAAAGTAAAGCTATAGCCCTAGAAAGATAAATAGTTTAATAAGTTACTAAAGTAAAAAAAGCTAGAAAGTATAAGAGGCCTATATATTATAAAAATAAGTATATACTAAGGAAAGAAAGTATAATTAATAATTAATAGTAGAGCTATAAAAAACTTTATATTAAAGAAGTTTATAGAAATATAAGGAATAAAGTATATAATAAAAAAGTACTCTTAATAACTAAGTATAATTAAAAGAAAACTATTCTAGAAACCTATATAGTTTAAGATAGTACCTTTAATACTAAGGTTAAAAAGACTAGAAATTAAGAATATAGTTATAGATATAACAATAATTAATAATAAATAAGATATAATATTAGGTATACTATAGTTATAGATAACTAACCTATATATTAATTAGAGAATTAGAAAAATTAGTTATAGTAAAATAGATATACTAAAAGCTAATATAAGTACTTATAAAAGAGAATTCCTTAAAGAATATAAAAAATAAGAAAAGTAGCTTATAGAACTAAAAGATTACCTTCTAGAATATTAACTATAGAACTTAGTAATAGAACTAGAAGAAAGTAAAAATATAAGATAGAGTCTAGTCTACTAAAAAATAGAAGAAGAATCTAAGATTAAGTAAACGTTTATCTAAAATATAATAAAGAAAAGATAAATAAAAGAGTCTAAATCCTTAGTAGTGTATAGACTAATATTTGTAGATAAAAAAGAAATAAGTAACAAGAGACTCTATATAGATTTTAAAAAAACTAACGTAATTATAAATAAAAACTAATACCTACTACTATAAATAGATAAAATATAAGATAGACTATAAAGAGTAAAAATCTTTACAAAGCTAGATATCTAAAACGCCTACTATTAGATAAAAATTAAAAAGGGTAATAAATAGAAAATAGTATTTAGAATATAATATAGACTATATAAATACTTAGTTATACTATTTAGTTTAATAAATACGCTAGCAGCGTTCTAAGAAAGAATTAATATAGTACTAAGAGAGTACTTAGATTTATTTATATTTATATACTTAGATAATATCCTTATATTCTTAGAAATAAAAGAAGAACACGTATAATATATATATAAAGTACTAGAGAAACTAGTAGAAAGTAAACTATTTCTAAAAATAAGAAAATACAAATTCTATATAAAAAAAATAGATTTCTTTAGATTTATTATTAAACTAGGAAAAATTAAGATTAATCTAGAAAAGATTAACTTAATTAATAAATAGCTAACACTAAGAAACCTAAAAGAGATATAATAATTCTATAGGCTAGCTAACTTTTATAAGAAGTTAATAGTAAGATACTCTAAAGATATAGAGCTAATAATAAGACTTATAAAAAAAGATACGCTATTTAAATAGATAAAAGAATATAATAAAGTATTTAATAAGATTAAGAAGAAATTTATAAAGAACTTAGTTATTAGAATATATAACCTAGACCTACTAGTAATAGTAAAAATAGATATATCTAATTTAGTCTATAGGATAGTACTAATGTAAGAAGATCTAGAAACTAAAAAGGAATACTTAGTTAAGTACTTCTCTAAGAAGATAAAAATAGTAGAACTTAACTACTTAATCTATAATAAAGAAATACTAGTAATCTATAAAGTATTTAAATAATAGAGAGTATACTTATAAAGAGTAAAATATTAAATAAAAGTCTATATAGACTATAAAAATCTTATAAGATTTATAATAAATAAAGAACTATTATAACGCTATATAAGATAGTAGGAATTCCTATTAATATTTAATATAGAAATTATATATATAAAAAGAAAAGATAATTAATTTATAGATGCCTTTAGTAGAAGACTAGACTTATAAGAAGAAGTAAGCGCTACTAGTATAGTTCTAGTTAAGAATAAAGAAAGATACTTAGTTCTAAATATACTTAAGATAGCTATAATACTTAAAAGAATAAGTAGTAAGCTAAATAAATAGATTTAAAAAATAATATAAGAAGTATCTAAAGAAATAAAAGAACTAGAAATCTAAAAAGGATTTACACGAGCCTATAGAAGAATATATATTCTAAGTAAGATTTAGAGAGAATTTATATAATAATTTTATAAATTACTAGTATATAGTTACTAAGGTATTAAGAAAATATTAGATAGACTACTACGAGACTATTATATTCTAAAAGTAAGATAATTAGTAATAGAAGTACTAAAAGACTATATAGAATATTATAAGAATAAGTATAGTAGATACGTACTATATAGAATACTATAACTAGTAAAAGTACTAGAATAACTATAAAGAGTTATTATAATAGACTTTATTATAAAGCTACCTAAGTCTAAAGACTTAATATTAGGAGTTAAGTATAATAGAATTATAATAATAGTAGATAAACTTATAAAGTATATATACTTCTAACTATATAAAGAGAAAAGTAGGATAGAAGTTACTATATATTAGGTTCTAGGAACTATAATTAGTTAATATAGACTACTAGATAAAATTATTATAGATAGAGATATATAGTTTATATTAAAACTATAGAGAATAATATTAGTATAATTAGGAATATAATACGTAATATCTATAGTATATTAACTACAAATAGATAGATAGTTAGAACGAATAAATTAAATAGTAGAATAATACTTAAGATACTACTTTAACTATAACTAGAATAACTAGGTATAGTTACTACCTATAGTATAGTTAGTATATAATAGCGTAAAGAATATAGTAATAAGAGTATTACTCTTCTTCGCGAACTATAGATTTAAGCCTAATATATACTAGATACTAAGAAACTAGATATCTTAGTCTCTAAGAAAAGAAAACTTTACTAATAGACTTAAAGATATATATAATTAACTAAGATAAGATATAGAATTCTTGTATAACTATATAGTAAAGTACTATAATAAGAAGTATAAAGAAAGACCTTAATTTAGAGAGAGAGAAAAAGTATAGTTAGTATAGAAAAATATTAAGAGTAAGTAACTAAGTTTAAAATTAGACTACGTTAAGATAAAACTATATAAAATTAAGAAAGAAGTTATACTAGTTATATTTAAACTAAAGCTACTAAATAAGATAAAGATATACCTAATATTCTATATAGCTCTACTAGAATAAGTACTATAGAATATAGAACTACTAGTATATAAAGTAGATATATATAGAGAATAAGAAGAATAAAAAGTTAAAGAAATCTTATAGTACTAGTTCTATAATAGAAGAAACTACTACTTAGTAGAATAGATAGGTATAGATAAAAAAGGATAACTATAAGAGAAAATATAGAAACTAGAAGATAATCTTAATTACTCTAAGAAACTAGAGAAGTTCTAAAGTTAAAACCCTCTAGAGTACTTTATAGTAAACTAAGAAAATTAATACTACTACTACTAGATAGAGAGATATTAGGAACGCCTAATATAATAAGAATAGCCTCTACTATAGTTTTAAAATTAAGCTTAGACTTAATAAGAGTAGCTTACGTAATAGACTTCTTATTATTTAAAGCCTTTATCTTATAAAGATAGATTAGATATATATAATTTTCTACTTATATACTTAGAATATAATTACGTTCTTTTTTAGCCTTAGTAATCTATTTAGATAGTTTATCTTAAGTATAGTTAATAGCTCTTCTTATTATAAATAAGTATAGACGCGTAAATAAGTATTATTAACCTATATTCTATAAGAAAGATACTAGAAAAGTTATAAGATATACAAGTATTAGTATAAATATATACCTTGTAAGCCTTACTATATTTTAAAGAAATATACTCTAGAAGAGGATTTAAAGATTTGTAATAAAAATATAGAAATATAGTAATACTATAATATAATATATAATTAGCTAACTAAAGGTAATAAAGAGTAGACTTAGTAAGTATAAGAGAGGATAAAGAACTCTATATTAACAAAGAAACTAGATTAATAACTTTAGCTCTAAGATAAATAAATAAGGACCTATCTAGAGGAGGAGATAGTATTATAGATATAACAAGAGAAATCGTAATAGAACTAATTAGTCTTAACTTAGACGCTAACAAAGTATAGAGCGAGCGAAGTAATAATCTTAATTAGGAAACTACTTATAACTAAGATACGTAGTAGTAATCTATAATTACGTATAAATAGATTAAAGTAATCTATAATAATATATAAATAGATTAGGGTAATCTATAGTTATATATATATAGATTAGTAGTAATCTATACTATTATATAGATAGATTAGTATAAGTATATAGTTAATAGGATACGTATTATTAAGATAGTATTAGTAATTTAATCCTTTAACTAAAGAACGCTAATACAAGATAGTTATAAAATATCTTCTATTATTTATAGTTATTATAGATTACTTCTAAGCTTTTACTATTAACTTATAATCTACTAACTCTCTTTATAAGTACTTATAGTCGATAATAGGTAGCCTATTATAAAATAAGTATAAACAAAGATAAAGAACTCTATATTAATAAAGAAACTAGATTAATAACTTTAGCTCTAGGGTAGATAAACTAAAACCTATTTAGAGAGGGAGATAGTGTTATATATATAATAGAAGAAATTAAGATAGAGCTAATTAGTTTTAACTTAGATACTAATAAAGTATAAGATAAGTAAGGTAATAATCTTAATTAGGAGACTATATATAACTAGGATACTTAGAGTAATCTATAATCTATATATTCTTAGTATCTATAGATTATAGATTAAGATAATCTATAATCTATTAGTTTTAGTAACTATAGATTATAGATTACAATAAGTATATAGTTAATAGAATACGTATTACTAGGATAGTATTAGTAATTTAATCTATTAACTATAGAACGCTAATACAAGATAGTTACAAAATATCTTCTATTATTTATAAGTTATTATAGATTACTCCTAAGCTTTTACTATTACTTCCTAATCTACTAACTCTTATTATAGGTACTAGTAGTTAATAACTAGTAGCCTATTATATATAGAAAGTAATTAAAGATTACTTAAATAACTTAATCTTAAAAAAAGAAGATATAAAGATAGTAATTAACGCCTTAGAGATATAGAATAAAGAACTCTAAAAATATATAAAATAAAATAAAGTATAAATTAAAGTAGTTATTAAAAGATAAAACTAGATAGAACTAATTACTTAAAGACTAGAAATAAGCGCGATATAGAAACTACTAAAGATACTTATACTTAAGAAGTTTAATAAAATAAGAGAGAAACTAAAACTTTTTATAGCTTTAGTATAACCCTAGATTAATATACAAGTACTATACTTTAATAGAGAAGATAAGATAGTAATATATATTAGAATATATATTAAAGAAAATATAATAAGATAGTTTAAACCTTACTAGATAAACTATATAATATATACTTAGATAAACTAAAAAGATAAAATAAAAGCTATTTTTAGAAGTTATAAGTACTTTACTAAATAAATAAGAGTAGTATTTAGAGATATAGATATTACCTAATAAGCTAAAGAAAGGCTTAAGAAGCTTATATAATATAAGAGTGTTCCTAAATATATATTATAATTTAAATAACTATTATAAAATATAGAATAGAATAAGCTATCTTTAATATTATAATTTAAATAAAAACTAAACTTAAAGATACGCTATAAAATAATCTATATGTAATAGGCCTCTTGTCGTTAACTACAAGTACCTATCTTAGAAGGGTTAGTAGATTGTAAAGTAATAACAAAAGTTTGTATAGGGATCTATAATAACTATAAATAATAGAAGATATTTTGTAACTATCTTGTATTAGTGTTCTATAGTTAAAGGATTGAATTGCTAATACTATCTTAATAATACGCGTCGCTACTAACTATATACTTATTTTAATCTGTTAATCTATTACTACTAAGAATAATAGATCGCGGATTACCCTAATCTATAATCTATTAATACTAAGAGTCTATAGATTATAGATTACCCTAGGTATCCTAATTATGTATAGTTTCTTAATTAAGTTTATATTCCTTGTATTTGTAAGAACTTGATCCTTTAGTCGTAGGGCTAATTAGTTCTATCTATATTTCTCTTATTACTGTCGTAACACTATCTCCTCTTCTAGGTAGGTCCTTGTTTATCTATCCTAGAGCTAAGGTTATTAACTTACTTTTTTCGTTAATTTCTAGTTCTTTATTACTCCCTATAGTTGTCTCTTCTATACGTTATTAATATCTTCTTACTAATTACGTATTACGTAATAGTGTTAAAATATTTCCTTATTCTTGTTATACTTCTTCTAAGTTAAATCCTAAGTACTCTCTTTGTGTAGTTTCTATAAATAATAGTAGGGCTTACGAGGTATATATTTATGTAAACGTTTGTAGTTCCTACAACGTATCTAGTGTCTCTCTTGTAGAGTGTATATTTATTATACTTATTCTTACGTCTAGGCTTAATAATAATAGGGAGAGCTATTAACTAAGCTTAAGAGAAATTACTATCTTAAATTATAGAGGCTAAAGCTAAGTATAAGTAGATCTAAGAGCTTACGTAGAGTAAGCTAGTAGAGAATTAAGCTTATCTCTTTTATCTTTATAAGATAAAGGCGCTAAATAATAAAAAATTAGCTATATAGTTAGTAGCTCTAGAAGCTAAGCTAGACTTAGATAAGGTATTTAGTGTTGCTGTAGTAGGTCCTACGTTAGGCGCTCCTATTACCTCTCTATCTAGCAATAGTAATGTTAGTTCTCTTAGTTTACTGCTAGGCGTTCTAGAGGGTTTTAACTTTAGAAGTCCTCTAGTTTCTTAGGGTAGTTAAAGTTATCTTCTAGTTCCTATATTTCTTCTTATAGTTATCCTTTTTTATCTATACCTATCTATTTTACTAGATAGTAGTTCCTACTATTATAGAACTAGTATACTAAGATTTCTTTTACTTCCTATTCTTCTTGTTCTCTATACGTGTCTACTTTATATACTAGTAGTTCTACGTTTTATAGTACTATCTTAAGTAGTACTACGTAAAAAGTTAGATATATTTTTATTTTATTTAGTAGCTTTAGTTTAAATATAACTAGCGTAACTTCTTTCTTAATTTTATATAGTCTTATCTTAACGTAGTCTAGTTTTAGGCTTAGTCTCTTACTCTTAATGTTTTTCTATACTAACTATACTTTTTCTCTCTTTCTAAATTAGGGTCCTTCTTTATATTTCTTGTTATAGTACTTAGCTATACAATTATATAGGAATTCTACGTCCTATCTTAGTTAATCCTATATATTCTTAAGTCTATTAGCGAAGTTTTTTCCTCTTAGAGACTAAGATATCTAGTTTCTTAGTATCTAGTATATATTAGGCTTAAATCTATAGTTTACAAAGAAGGGCGTTACTCTTATTACTATATTCTTTGCGCTGTTGTATACTAGTTGTGCTATAGGTAATAGTTGTACCTAGTTATTCTAGTTATAATTAAGGTAGTATCTTAGGTATTGTTCTACTATCTAATTTATACGTTCTAATTATCTATCTATCTATAGGTAGTATACTGTTAATATTATATATTTAATTCCTAATTGTACTATTATTATTCCCTATAGTTTTAATATAAATCTTACGTCTCTATCTATAATAATCTTATCTAGTAGTCTATATTAGCTAATTATAGTTCCTAGAACCTAGTATACTATAACTTCTATTCTACTTTTCTCCTTATATAGTCTAAAGTATAAGTACTTTATAAGTTTATCTACTATTATTAGGATTCTATTGTACTTAACTCCTAATATTAGGTCCTTAGACTTAGGTAGTTTTGTAATAAAGTCTATTATAATAATTTCCTATAGTTATTCTAGTATCTCTATTAGTTGTAGTATTCTATATAGTGCGTGTCTATTATATTTATTTCTATAGTATTCTATATAGTCTCGTAGTACTTTTATTACTAGTTGTCTTGCCTTTAGGATATAATAGTCCTTTAAGAGTCTATCTAATATCTTGTTAATACCTTAGTATCTATATACTAGTAATTTGTAGAATTGTTGTATAAATTCTCTTTAGATCTTTCCTAGAATATATATTCTTCTATAGGCTTATACTAGTCCTTCTTAAGTTTCTAGTTTTTCTATTTCTTTAGATACTTCTTGCGTTATTTTCTAAATCTATTTATCTAGCTCGCTACTTGTTCTTTTAAGTATTGTAGCTATTTTAGGTGTATTTAGGACTAAATATCTATCTTTATTCTTAATTAGAACTATACTAGTAGCGCTTACTTCTTCTTATAAGTCTAGTCTTCTACTAAGAGCGTCTATAAATTAGTTATCTTTCCTTTTTATATATATTATTTCTATATTAAATATTAATAGAAACTCCTACTATCTTGTATAGTATTGTAATAGTTCTTTATTTATTATAAATCTTGTAAGGTTCTTGTAGTCTATATAGACCTTTATCTAATATTTTACTCTTTATAAATATACTCTCTATTACTTAAATACTTTATATATTACTAGTATCTCTTTGTTATAGATTAGATAATTAAGCTCTACTAGCTTTATTTTCTTAGAAAAGTATTTAACTAAATACTCCTTATTAGTTTCTAGGTCTTCTTGTATTAGTGCTATTCTATAGACTAAGTTAGACGCATCTATTTTTACTACTACTAGTAGGTCTAGGTTATATATTCTAATAACTAGGTTTTCTATAAACTTTCTTTTAATTTTCTTAAATACTTTATTGTATTCTTTTATCTACTTAAATAGCGTATCTTTTTTTATAAGTCTAGTTATTAGTTCTATATCTTTAGACTATCTTATTATTAACTTTCTACAAAAGTTAGCTAACCTATAAAATTATTATACTTCTTTTAGGTTTTTTAGTATTAGCTATTTGTTAATTAATCTAATCTTTTCTAGGTCGATCTTAATTTTTCCTAGTTTAATAATAAATCTAAGGAAGTCTATTTCTTTTATATAAAATTCGCATTTTCTTATTTTTAGAAATAGCTTATTTTCTACTAGTTTCTCTAGTACTTTATATACGTGTTATACGTATTCTTCCTCTATTTCTAAAAATATAAGGATATTATCTAGGTATATAAATATAAATACGTCTAAGTACTCTCTTAGTACTATATTAATCCTTTCTTAGAATACTACTAGTGCGTTTATTAAGCTAAACAGTATAACTAGATATTTATATAGTCTATACTATATTCTAAACGCTATCTTCTATTTATCTCTTTTTTTAATTCTAATCTAGTAGTACGCGTTCTAAATATCTAGTTTTATAAAGATTCTTGCTCTTTGTAATTTATTTTGTATTCTATCTATTTGTAGTAATAGGTATTAGTTCTTGTTTATAATTACGTTAGTCTTCCTAAAATCTACGTAGGGTCTCTTGTTACTCGTTCCCTTTTTATCTACAAATATAAGTCTATGCGCTACTAAGGATTTAGATTCTCTTATCTATCCCTTTTTTATTATATTCTAGATAAATATTTATTTAATTTTAGACTCTTCTTCTATTTTCTAGTAGACTAGGCTCTATCTTACGTCTTTGCCTTCTACTAGTTCTATCGCTAGGTCTTATAGTTAATATTCTAGAAGGTAATCTTTAGGTTCTATAAGTTGTTTTTCCTATTTTTTATATTCTTTAAGGAATTCTCTCTTATAAGTGCTTATATTAGCTTTTAACGTGTCTGTTCTATAGTAGTTAATTTTTCTTATTCTCTAATTAATCTATAGGTTAGTTATTTATAACTATAGTATTCCTAGTATTATATCTTATTTGTTATTAATTGTCGTTATATCTATAACTATATTCTTAATTGTTATTCCTTCTAGTTTTAATGTAGAGGGAACTGTTTCGAATCTAATAGGTTCTTAGAATAGTTTTCCTTTAATTATACTTAATTGTCGAGGATATTTCTTTATTATATACCTTATTCCTTGTGTTTCTATAAACTTCTTTAATATAAAGTTTCTTGTAGCTCTACTATTAATTATTAATTATACTTTTCTTTCCTAGTAAGTACTTATTTTTATAATATATAGGCCTCCTACGCCTTTTAGCTATTTTTGCTTAGGTATCTTTGCGAACTATTTATCTTTCTTAAGCTATAGGCTTACTTTAAGCTTATATTCTTTATATTTTAGGTATTTATTATATATACACTTATACTATAGTCCTCCTTAGACACATTTTTTAGATAGTTTTAGACTAGGTCTTGCTACTACGTATCTATCTTCTAGGATTATTTTCTATCCTTAGATATCTTCTACTAAGATTACTCTTGTATAGTTATAGCCTCTTCTTTATATAGGCTATATATTGTTGTTTGCTTTAGAGTTTCTATATATAGTATAATTTTTGTCTAGGTATAATATCTATAATACTTTAAAGTATACTAGATGTTTTAGATCTATTATTTTGTTATCCTCTTCCTAGTATTTATCTTTTCTAGGTATGTCTATTATTAGGATATAGTACACTACTAGTACTCTTAGTGTATAGGCTTTATTAATCTATTATGTTTTTCTTATAAGGTACTACTATTCTTTTTATATAAGTATTCTTCCTACTATAACTATATATTACTTTATCTATTCTTAAAATAGTGTAAACTTTATTTCTTTAGGATTACGTTCTTTTTAGTCTTTATACGCTTCCTCTATACTTATAACTATTAAGTATATTTAAACAAATCTCTATTCTTTGTTTTATTTTTCTATATCTATTATTATGTAGCTATTATAGCTATATATATCTAGCTAGGTATACTCTATACTTCTTATACTAACTTATCTCTTACTTTCTTGTAGTTCTTTAGAGGAAGCTATAGTAGTCTCTTTATCTAGTGCTCGTTCTTTAGCCTAGATTAATAGGGTCTAAGGTTCTTCCTCTTCTAAATCTTCTATTAGTAGGTCTATTATATAGGCTATCTCTTCTAGCTATACTTTTATTCTACTTTCCTTTATTATAGCTACTCTATGTCTCTATTTCTATAAGAACTATACTACTCCCTATTTACTAGAAAGATGTATGTAGTAGTTGTTATTATAACAAAAGGTCTAATAGAGCATTATATATTATACTTCTTTACTCCTTACTACTTTCTCCTAAGGTTTAGCTTATACTTTTAGTGCTTCTTTCTTGTTCTTAGTTATTTTTAACTAAGTTTCCTTATCTTTTCTTAGGTCTTTACTTCTATAGTCTTTTGCAAAGTATCCTAGTTTCCTATATTTATAGTATACTATATCCCTTTTCTTTTATAATTAGTAGTCTTTCGCGTAGTAGCCTTTTTTACTATAGTTAAAGTACGTAAAGTCTTTATTCTTCTTCCTCTTCTTATCCTTATTAGCGTTAAGGATTATAGAGTCTCCCTTATCCTAATTCTAGGTATAACCTCTATACTTATTCTTCTTCTATTCTCGAAGATTGTTATTAATTTATATTACCTATTGTTTTAAGGCTTCTAGCGTTTAGGGTTTTTCTATATAAATTATTTTGTATTAGATTTTTAAGTTTAGTCCTTGTTTAAATTATAATATTAAAGCTAACTTATTCTACTCTATATTTTACAATAGTTATTTAAACTATAATATATACTCTAGAATACTCTAGCTTTATATAAGCTTTTCTAGCTATTCTTTAGCTTGTTAGGTAACGTCTATATCTCTAAATACTACTCTTATTCGTCTAGTAAAGTATTTGTAACTTCTAAAGATAGCTCTTATTTTGTCTTTTTAGGTTATTAGAGCGTATATTGTATAATCTATCTAGTAGGGTTTAAACTATCTTATTGTATTTTCTTTAAGATACATTCTAATATATATTACCTTCTTTTCTTCTATATTAAAGTATAGTACTTATACGTCTATCTAGAGTTGTACTAAAGCTATAAAAAGTCTTAGTTTCTCTCTTGTCCTATTAAACTTTTTAAGGATAGGTATCTTAGGTAGTTTCTTTATTATACTTATTTCTAGTCGTTAGGTAATTAATTCTATCTAGTTCTAGCCTTTAATAATAGCTTTAATTTATACTTTGTTCTATTTTAAATAGTCTTATAGTTCCTTATTCTACGTTTCTAGTACTTTAATTACTATCTTTATATCCTCTTTATTATTAATTAGTTTATTTATACAATCCTTAATCGTTTCCTATATAGTGCTGTCTAACTTATAACTACTCTTAGGGGCTTTACTTATTAAGCTTTCTACTATTATATTAGCTAGACTATACGCTACTTACGCTTTGCTTCTCGCAATAACTAAATTAGTAAGGTGTAACAGGCCTTTTATTGTCGACTATAGGTACCTATCTTAAAAGAGTTAGTAGATTATAAGGTAATAACAAAAGTTTATATAGGGATCTATAATAACTATAAACAATAGAAGATGTTTTGCAACTATCTTGTATTAGCGTTCTATAGTTAAAGGATTAAATTACTAATACTATCTTAATAATGCGCGTCGCTACTAACTATATACTTGTTCTAATCTATTAATCTATTACTACTAAGAATAATAGATCGCAGATTACTCTAATCTGTAATCTATTAATACTAAGAGTCTATAGATTACAGATTACCTTAGGTGTCCTAATTATATGTAGTTTCCTAATCGAGTTCGTATTCCTCGTGTTTATAAGAACTCGATCCCTTAGTTGTAGGGCTAATTAGTTCTATCTATATTTCTCTTGTTACTGTCGTAACACTATATAGAAAAACTAAGAATATTAGAAGCTCTAAAATAGTAGGTAATATAGCTTAATAATAATCTTAGAAAATAGAAAAAGAATAAGTATAGAGGACTTACCTAGAACTATAACAAAGAAGACTCTATAATCTTTAACGCTAAGAAAAATAGAAAGAAAAAGAAGAGTAAAGACTTTACGTATTTTAATTATAGTAAAAAAGGCTACTACGTAAAAAACTACTAGTTTAAAAAAAAAAAAGATATAGTATATTATAAATATAAGAAACTAGGATACTTTATAAAAGACTATAGAAGTAAAGATTTTAAAAATAAAGCTTAACTAAAAATAACTAAGAGTAAAAAAGAAATATAAAAAGTAGAGGCTAAACTTTAAAAAAAAGTAGCTAGGAGTAAAGAAATATAATATATAATACTCTATTAGATCTTTTATTATAATAATAACTACTATATATATCTTTTTAGTAAGTAAAGAGTAAAATAGTTCTTATAAAAGAATAGAGTAGTAGTAATAAAAGAAAGTAAAATAAAAGTATAGCTAAAAGAGATAGCTTATATAATAGACTTACTAATAGAAGATTTAGAAAAAGAAAAGCCCTAGATACTATTAATCTAAGCTAAAAGATTAGTACTAGATAAAGAAACTACTATAGTTACTTTAAAAGAATTATAAAGAGATAAGAAATAAGTTAATATAAAAAGTATAGAGTATACTTAGTTAAAAATATATAGTTATAATAGCTATATAACTATAGATATAGTAAAATAAAATAAAGAATAGAAATTTATTTAGAAATAATTACTTATTATAAGTATAGAGGAGGCGTATAAAGACTAAAAAGAACGTAATCCTAAAGTAATAAAGTTTATAATATTCTAATAATAGATAAAGTAATATATAGTTATAATAAGAAAAATACTTATATAGAAAGAGTAATAGTATCTTATAAGAAAAATATAATAGATTAATAAAGCTTATATACTATAAGTACTAATAGTATACTATATTCTAATAATAATAAAACCTAGAAAAGATAGAGACTAAATAGGAGATAATAAAAGAATAGATCTAAAATATTTAGTATACTTAGAGATAGTATAGGTATTCTATTTAAATATATACTACTACTTATATAGAGAACTAAAAGTACGTAACTATATATAGCTAAAATAAGAAAGAGGATATAATTATATAAAAGTAATCTTAAAAAAAAAGAAATTAAAGGATAAGAAATAATTAAAATACCTAATAAAGAATATATATTAATTAGACTAAAACCTAAGTTATCTAAAGAATATATAAAAAAAAGACTATAGTATAAGTAAATATATAATAAATATCTAAAATATAAAAATTAGAAATATAAAATAAGAAAATAGCCCTAGAAAAATAGATAATTTAAAGAAAAACCTAAGTAAAAAAAGCTAAAAGGTATACTAGGCCTATATATTATAAAAGAAGGAATATACTAAAGAAGAAAAGTATAATTAATAATTAATAGTAAAGCTACAAAAAACTTTATATTTAAGAAGTTTATAGAAAAATAAGGAATATACTATATAATAAAGAAATACTTTTAATAACTAAGTATAATTAAAGGAAAGCTATTCTAAGAACTTATTAAATATAAAATAGTACTCTTTATACTAAAGTTAGAAAGACTAAAGATTAAGAATATAGTTATAGATATAATAATAATTAATAATAAATAAGATATAATATTAGGTATACTATAGTTATAGATAACTAACCTAAAGATTAATTAGAAAATAGAAAGAATTAGTTATCTTAAGAAAAATATATTACAAGCTAATATAACTATATATAAAGGAAAGTTCTTAGAAAAATATAAGAAATAAGAGAAATAACTTACTAAACTAAATAACTACTTCTTAGAATATTAACTATAAGACTTAGTAATAGAGTTTAAAAAAAGAAAGAATATAAGATAGAGCCTAGTCTATAGAAAAATAGAAGAAGAATCTAAAATTAAATAAGTATTTATCTAAAACGTAATTAAGAAAGAATAGATATAAGAATCTAAATCCTTAATAGTATATAGACTTATATTTATAAATAAAAAAAGAATAGATAAGAAATAACTCTATATAGACTTTAAAAAGATAAACGTAATTATAAATAAAAACTACTACCTCTTACTATATATAGATAAGATATAAGATAGACTATAGAAAGCTTAAATCTTTACTAAACTAGATATCTAAAACGCCTATTACTAGATTAGAATTAAGAAAGGAAATAAATAGAAAATAGTATTTAGAACGTAATATAAACTATTTAAATATTTAGTTATACTATTTAGACTAATAAACGTACTAGTAGTATTCTAAAAAAGAATTAATATAGTTCTAAGAGAGTATTTAGATATATTTATATTTATATACCTAGATAATATCCTTATATTATTAGAAATAAAAGAAGAATACGTATAATATATATATAAAGTACTAGAAAGATTAGTAAAAAGTAAACTATTTCTTAAGATAAGAAAATATAAATTTTATACTAAAGAAATAGATTTCTTTAGATTTATTATAGAACTAAGAAAGATTAAGATTAACTTAAATAAAATTAAAGTAATCTAAGAATAGCTAATACTTAAAAACTTATAAGAAGTATAATAATTCTATAAACTAGTAAACTTTTATAGAAAGTTAATAGTAGACTAGTCTAAGCTAATAGAACTATTAATAAACTTTATAAAGAAAGATATACTATTTAAATAGAATTAGGAATATAATAAAGTATTTAACTAAATTAAAAGACATTTATAGAAAACCTAGTTATTAGAATATATAATCTAGATCTACTAGTAATAGTAAAAATAGACGTATCTAATTTAGTCTATAGAATAGTACTAATACAAGAAGATCTAGATATAAAGTAAGAATACTTAGTTAAGTACTTCTCTAAGAAAATAAAGCTAGGAGAGCTTAACTACTTAATTTATAATAAAGAAATACTAGTAATCTATAAAGTATTTAAATAATAGAGAGTATACTTATAAAAAGTAAAATACTAAATAAAAGTATATATAGACTCTAAGAATCTAATAAAATTTATACTAAATAAAAACTTATTATAATACTATATAAGATAATAGGAATTCTTATTAATATTTAACTTTAAAATAATATATACTAAGAGTAAAGATAACTAATTTATAAATACTTTAAGTAGAAGACTAAACTTATAATAAGAAGTAAACGCTACTAGTATAGTTTTAGTTAAGAATAAAGAAAGATATTTAGTTCTAAATATACTTAAAATAGCTATAATACTTAAAAGAAAGAGTAGTAAGCTAGATAAATAGATTTAGAAAGAAATAGAAAAAACTTCTAAAGAAATAAAAAAACTTAAAATTAAAGAAGAACTTATAAAAGTATATAAAAGAACGTATATACTAAATAGAATATAAAAAGAGTTTTTATAATAATTTTATAAACTACTAGTATATAGATACTAAAGTATTAATAAAATATTAGATAGACTCTTAAAAGACTACTATATCTTAAGAGTAAGATAACTAGTAATAAAAGTACTATAAGATTATATAGAATATTATAGAAATAAGTTATTATAGGTATAATAAGAGAAATCGAGATAGAACTAATTAATCCTAACTTAGGTACTAATAAAGTATAGGATAAGTAAAGTAATAACTTAAATTAGGAGACTATATATAACTAGGACACGTAGTAATAATCTATAATTACGTATAAATAGATTAAAGTAATCTATAGTTATATACTAATAGATTAGTAGTAATTTATATTATTATATAAATAGATTAATATAAGTATATAGTTAATAGAATACGTATTATTAGGATAGTATTAGTAATCTAATCTCTAACCTAGAATACTAGTACTTAACATTATATATATAAATTAACTATTATTTATAGTTATTACTAATTATAATATAAGCTTTTATTATTACCTCCTAATCTACTAATAACTTAGAGGTTATTAGGAAGTTAACCCTAGTATACCTATTATACCTTACTAATTTAGTTATTAAGAGAAGTAAAGCGTAAGTAGTGTATAGTCTAGCTAATATAATAGTAGAAAGTTTAACTAAATAAGTAGCTAAAGTACTTATAAGTAGTTATAAGTTAGATAATACTATATAGAAAGTAGTTAGAAAATATATAAATAACTTAATCTTTAAGAAAAAAGATATAGAAATAGTAATTAAAGTATTAAAGACTTAGAATAAGGATATTATAGCTATAACAAGAGAAAACTAATTTAAACTAATTAGCCCTACTATAGATAATAACAATATATATAACCTATAAGAAAACAAACTAGACTAAGAGACTAACTATAATAGGGACACGTAATAGATTTATAATTTGTAATCTTAGTAAATATAAAGTATAAAGTTAAGTACGTAATAGATTTATAATTTATAATCTTAGTAAATATAAAGTATAAAGTTAGCTAAGAAGCCTAGGTATATAGTTAGTAATAATGCGTATTATTAGAATAGTATTAGTAATTTAATCCTTTAACTATAGAACGCTAATACAAGATAGTTATAAAATATCTTCTATTATTTATAAGTTAATATAGATCCTAATATAAGCTTTTGTTATTAGTTTGTAATCTACTAATACTTTTTAGATATTAAGAAGTTAACCCTAGTATATCTATTATATAAGAACTCTAGAAACATATAAAGTAAAATAAAGTATAAATTAAAGCTATTATTAAAAGATAAAACTAAATAGAATTAATTATATAATACCTAGAAATAAGTGTAATAAAGAAACTACTAAAAATACCTATACTTAAGAAATTTAATAAGATAAAGAAAAAGTTAAAACCTTTTATAGCTTTAGTATAACTCTAGATAGATATATAAGTACTATACTTTAATATAGAAGAAAAGAAGGTAATATATATTAGAATATACCTTAAAAAAGAAGTAATAAGATAGTTTAAACCTTACTAGATAGATTACACGATATATACTCTAATAACCTAGAAGAATAAAACTAAAGCTATTTTTAGAAGTTATAAATACTTTACAAGATAAATAAGAGTAGTATTTAGAGATATAGATATTACCTAATAAGCTAAAGAAAAGCTAGAAAAGCTTATATAAAATAAAAGTATTCTAGAATATATATTATAGTTTAAATAGCTATTATAAAATATAGAATAAAATAAATTAGCTTTAATATTATAATTTAAATAAGAACTAAACTTAAAAATCTAATATAAAATAATTTATATAGAAAAGCTATAAATACTAGAAGCTTTAAAATAATAGGTAATATAAATTAATAATAATCTTTAAGAATAGAAGAAGAATAAATATAGAGGTTATACCTAGAACTATAATAAGAGAGACTCTATAGTCTTTAATACTAATAAAGATAGAAAAAAGAAAAAGAATAAAGACTTTACGTACTTTAACTATAGTAAGAAAAGTTACTACGTAAAAGATTACTAATTATAAAAGAAAAAAGATATAGTATATTATAAATATAAGAAACTAAGATACTTTATAAAAGACTATAGAAGTAAAAACTCTAAAAAAGATAAAAAAACCTAGTTAAAGATAACTAAAAATAAGAAGAAAGTACTAAAAGTATAAGCTAAACTTTAGAAAAAAGTAGCTAAAAGTAAAGAATTATAATATATAATACTCTATTAGAGCTTTTATTATAAAGATAACTACTATATATACTTTTTTAGTAAATAGAAAGTAAGATAGTTTTTATAGAAGAATAGAGTAGTAGTAATAAAAGAGAAAAGAATAAAAGCGTAGCTAAAAGAAATAGCTTACGTAATAGGCTTACTAGTAAAAGATCTAGAAAGAAAAGAGCTTTAGATACTATTAATTCTAGCTAAAAGACTAGTATAAGATAAAGAGACTACTATAGCTTCTTTTAAAAAACTATAAGAAAGTAAGAAATAAGTTAATATAAAAGGTATAGAATATACCTAGTTAAATATATATAGCTATAATAGCTATATAATAATAGATATATTAAAATAAAATAAAAACTAGAAATTTATTTAAAAATACTAACTAGTTATAAGTATAGAAGAAGTATATAAAAACTAGAAAGAATATAACTTTAAAGTAATAAAGTTTATAATATTCTAATAATAGATAGAATAAAATATAGTTATAGTAAGAAAAATACTTACTTAAAGAGAATAGTAATACCTTATAAGAAAAACGTAATAGATTAATAAAGCTTATATACTACAAGTACTAGTAATATACTATATCCTAATAACTAGAAGACCTAGTATAGATAAGTACTAAGTAGGGGACAATAAAAGAATAGATCTAGAATATCTAGTATATCTAGAACTTATATAGATATTATATTTAAATATATACTACTACTTATATAGAGAAGAAAAGGTATAAAACTATATATAGCTAAAAAGAAAATAAGACTATATAAAAGTAATCCTAAAAAAGGAAATTAAAAGATAAAAATTAATTTAGATTCCTAATAAAGAGTATATATTAATTAGACTAAGACTTAAGCTATCTAAAGAATACGTTAAAAGAATATAGCTATAGTATAAGTATATAGTTAATAAATATCTAAAATACAAGAATAATAAATATAAGATAAGGTAATAGCTTTAGAAGAATAGATAATTTAAAGAAAGACCTAAGTAAAAAAAGCTATAAAGTATAATAGGCTTATATATTATAAAAATAGGTACTTACTAAGAATAAAAAATATAAATTATAATTAATAGTAGAGCTATAAAGAACTTTATATCTAAGAAGTTTATAGAAAACTAAGGAATAAGCTATATAATAAAAAGGTACCCTCGATAATTAAGTATAATTAAAAGAAAACTATTCTAGGAACCTATTAAGTTTAAAACGATACCCTTAATACTAAGGTTAGAAAGATTAGAAATTAAGAATATAGTTATAGATATAACAATAATTAATAATAAATAAGATATAATATTAGAAATACTATAGTTATAACTAACTAACTCTAGAATTAATTAAAGAATAGAGAAAATTAGTTACTTTAAAAAAGATATATTAAAACTAATATAACTATATATAAAGGATAGTTCTTAGAAGATTATAAGAAATAAGAAAAATAGCTTATAGAACCTAAAACTATCTTCTAGAATATTAGCTATAAGACTTAGTAATAGACCTAGAGAAAAATAAAGATATAAGATAGAGCCTAGTTTTTAAAAAAATAGAAAAAGAATCTAAGATTAAATAAGTATTTATTAAAAATATAATAAGAAAAGAATAGATATAAGAATCTAAATCCTTAGTAGTATATAGCTTTATATTTATAGATAAAAAAGAGATAAGTAATAAAAGACTTTATATAGATTTTAAAAAAACTAATATAATTATAAATTAGAACTAATACCTCTTACTATAAATAAATAAAATATAAGATAAACTATAAAAAGTAAAGATCTTTATAAAGCTAGATATCTAAAACGTATATTATTAGATTAGAATTAAAAAAGGTAATAAATAGAAAATAGTATTTAGGATATAATATAAACTATATAAATATTTAGTTATACTTTTTAGATTAATAAACGTACTAGTTGTTACAGGTATAATAGAAGAAATCGAGATAGAACTAATTAGTCCCGATCTAGGCGCTAACGAAGCATAGGACGAGCAGAGTAACAACCTTAATTAGGAAACTATATATAACTAGGACACCTAGGCTAATCTATAATCTGTAGACTCTTAGTATTAATAGATTATAGATTAAGATAATCTATAATCTACTAGTCTTAGCAACTATAGATTATAGATTACGACGAGTATATAGTTAGTAAGATATATATTGTTAGGATAGTATTAGTAATTTAATCCTTTAACTATAGAACGCTAATATAAGATAGTTGCGAAACATCTTCTATTATTTATAAGTTATTACAAATTATAACCTAAGCTTTTACTATTAACTTATAATCTACTAATACCTCTAGAGTACTAGGAAGTAACCCTATTACACTTTACTAATTTAGTTATTACGAGAAGCAAAGTATAAGTAGCGTATAGTCTAGCTAATATAATAGTAGAAAGTTTAACTAAAATAAGTAAAGCCCTTAAGAGTAGTTATAAGTCTAATAGTACTATATAGGAAACAATTAAGGAAAGAATTAACAACTTAATCTTAGACAAAGAAGATATAAAGATAGTAATTAACGCCTTAGAAATATAAAATAAGGAGCTTTAAGATTATATAAAGTAAAACAAAGTATAGATTAAAGCTATTATTAAAGGTTAGAATTAGATAGAACTAATTATACAACGTCTAGTAATAAGCGTAATAAAGAAACTACTAAAGATACCTATCTTTAAGAAGTTTAATAGAACAAGAGAGAAACTAAGACCTTTTATTGCCTTAGTATAACTCTAGATAGATGTACAAGTACTATACTTTAATATAGAAGAGAAAAAGGTAATATATATTAGATTACACCTTAAAGAAGACGCAATAAGATAGTATAAACCTTACTAGATAGATTATACAACATACTCTCTAATAACCTAGAAAGACGAGACTAGAGCTATTTTTAGAAGTTACGAATACTTTACTAAATAAATAAGAGCAGCGTTTAGAGATATAGACGTTACCTAATAAGCTAAAGAATAGCTAGAAAAGCTTACACAAAGTTAGAATATTCCTAAGTATATATTATAATTTAAATAACTATCGTAGAACATAGAATAGAACAAGTTAGCTTTAATATTATAATTTAAACAAGGACTTAACTTAAAAATCTAATATAAGATAATATATATAGAGAAACTAAGGATACTAGAAGCCCTAAAGTAATAGGTAATATAAATAGATAACGATTTTTAAGAATAGAAGAAAAATAAGTATAGAGGTTACACCTAAAACTATAACAAGGGAGACCCTATAATCCTTAACGCTAATAAGGATAAAAAAAGAAAAAAAAGTAAAGACTTTACGTACTTTAACTATAGTAAACTAGGCTACTACGTAAAGAACTATAGATCTAAGTTAAAGAAGGATATAGTATACTATAAGTATAAGAAACTAAGATACTTTGTAAAAGACTATAGAAGTAAGGACCTAAAGAAAGAAACTTAGTTAAAAATAACTAAAAAGAAGAAAGAAGTATTATAAGTATAGGCTAAACCTTAAGAGAAAGTAGCTAGGAGTAAAGAAGTATAATATATAATACTCTATTAGACCTTTTATTATAAAGACAACTACTATATATATCTTTCTAGTA